>JAZHYW010043099.1:0-12500 GCA_037355805.1 Ixodes ricinus
TGATCTCCGCATAGCCTCGCATGCTAGTGTTTCGGCGTCCCTGTCACACGGCTACATATTGTTATTCGAGGCACTAAGATTATGAGTAGATGTTTTATTTTCACTTTAGAGCGACGTACAGGGTGCATTGTCAATCAAACCCCGGTCCCCTTTCGGCTACCGCCCAGCTAGGCACGAGAGAAGGGCATCAAATAAGTGTCGAAGTATTTACATCTATACTCTGTTTCACATTAACAACAACCGCAGCCAGCGCTGCGATCTGATGGAGCCGATTGGCCAAAGGTGCATCGTCACGGCACTCATCGCCTTTCTACGCTTTCTATCACCAACTATATCACTATCGCACAGAGAATTCACCCATCCTGCACTTTGTTTGTGTGTGATTGGTTTAGCCGGCGAAAACACGCCCAGAAAGACAACGAAAGCCACAAGGATGCACTTTTGGAGTGACTTGAGTATAGCTAAATCAAATCGTAGCATTTCCAACGGGCGGACCCAAAGAAAAACGGAGTATAGCATGCCATTTTTTAGGAAATTATAGTCCTTAGAGTTAAGTTCTAAAATTTCGCATATGTAAAAATAAAATAAAATAATTATCTTTAATCGCATGTGAAGCGGCGTTTCACGAAGGCCAAACAGCTTGTCGCATAGAAACATTGCCCATGTAACACCACCGTACCTATTGGGGTTTTGTTTATTTGTTTCACTTAAGCGCTAAGGTGTGTGTCATAATTTTCAAAGCTCTAATGTAAAGTATAAATGAAAAGCGACAAAGCTCTTTAACATATCGGCTACTTCCACGAGGCCTTCATTCACCAAGCAGGTATTCTTTTGTTTTTCTATCAATGGACAAGCGGGCCCATGTAGACACACCGTAAAGTTGTATTTATAATGTTCAATAAAGTTGGAGATGAAATGGGCAGACCTCCATATCTTTACATTAAGTGCAAAGGAAACATCCCAAAATATCAAATCAATCAACTTTTTTTTTTATTTTGAGGTTATTCTGCATTACGAAGTACTTTGCTTAGTGTAAGAGGACATGCTTTAATCCTAAGTACGCACATTTCATGTCCCTGCGGATGTATATCAAATAGGGTTTCAAATTGATAAACTTCTAAACTCACGCAACAACGCCGCGTATATTAAGTTGCAACATCAATTTAAATCATAAAAATAGTGCAAAGCACTTTGGTTAATTGCTTCGGCAACTCGGAAGGCAAGCACTTTGTCGCCTAAAATGTTTATTTACCGACCAACTTAAAAAAAAAAAAACGCTTTTCCGGAAAGCATGCAACGTTGGGTGCCCGGTGAGATACACAAGCCAGACAAATTTCTTGAACAAAGGCTGCTTGGCGAGGTAGTACACAGCAGGAAACATTTTGGCACACTTTTACTAGGTCATATGCATTGAACATGCGTAACACAAACCTGCTTCTATTTCGCTTATACTTACACATGTCAAATGCGCGTTGTTAATAATGCACCACATTTAGAAACTTTTCTAATACAGCAGTAATGCATATTTATTGATAGCACTCAGAAGTTCAAAGAAGTTATAAAAAATTACTTGCCTACTTAAACGAATTGAGTTCGCCGAAAGTCTTTTGATCAGCTTAGTTGCGCGTCGTTATTAATGCAACTGGTACCGTTTTGAGTACTTGTTTGACTGAGGTGGTAGTAGAACCATAATAATAATACACGTATTCTTATTTACCGACACATTAGCCAAATATATTCATTTCACTGAACACACGAATGTATGTCCAGTGAGTATAATTTTTGGTGCTACCGTTTTTTCCTATGCCACATGATTTCCTGAAGCATCGCATTCTTAGAAAAACGTTATATGAGGCGAGTCCTATTTTTTTTCGCTTTAGACTTCTGCCCCCTAATTCTGCTCCCCCTCCCTTCCCCCTGAAAAAAGAGAAAAGAAAGGAGCTTCTAGTCAAATTGAAAATTTTATCTTACATTTAAAGGTTTTAGTACGTTGTTTCTGCATTGCTGGAATGATATTCTCTAACCATACAAGTTGAAATGCATGTTCTTTTGTATACTGTAGTGAGGCCTACTTAGCCAATGAGCTTCACGACGTGCTCTGCTGATGATATCAAAATCTTACATGACCGAGAACATTTGCGGTATATAATATATACGATGTCTCCAACGAAGAAAAAACTATTTTGTGTTATAAAATACTGACTCTAGAAGAATACTATACTGAAGTGTCATTTGCCTGAAATAACTCTGTCATCACGTACCTGCGCAATTGTACCGCCAGAGTATTCGGTATAGCTGTGCGAGTAAAACACATTCTATAAACAGTACCTGTATTATGTCATGCCGTTTAATATACAACTGTAAAAAGTTCGGCCTCTGAGGAGTAGTAGCATGCTATAGATACCAGGTTTTCGAAACAACGCAACATACTTTCATTCCCAAATCCTACTGCAAACTCATGTATCAACTGGTACCGTTTTGAGTAGTTGTTTACGTTAAGTGTTTTCTGTCTTATTGGGAAGTAACGACATAAGGATTATGCGACGCATATGAGAGTTACAATAACTATACTGCAGCAGCTATGAACGAGCACCTGCAAAAACAATGTTCGGCATAAACAGTAGGGGGCACGCTTCTGGTGTGGGTAGCAAAAAGGCGAGAACCAAGGGACCACACAAATACAGTCCGCAGTCGTTGCATGTGCTCTTAATGAGATTCTGCAAGGGATCATATTTTGGCGCACTGCACCGCGGTTAATCTAAGCCCGCCGCAGGGTAATAAGAGCTGTTCCCTTCACACCAAACTAACTCCGCGGTGCGTCGTGTGACGATATCTCGCGTGTGCCGCTTTCTTTTACTTTCTATGGCCCTACGCGAAGAGGAAACCCGAAGCGTGGATACTTCGCGTTTCTCCTTACAATGTACCTCAGCGGACGCCACAAGCCATCCCAGCCAAACCAGGGCTGTGAACGGTTCACGTGACTGCGCGCCCCGCACGTCGCTGTGCCCCTCCCGATGGTCACATGACACTCATACAACATTCGGTTGGCTCCGATGGCTCGTAGCGTTCGCTGCGGTCCATGGTAAGGTGAAGAAGGGGAAGATATCAGTGCCGAGGAGCGCGACGACCCTCGGTCAAACGCGATCCGGAGGCTGTTGCGAAAGCGAGGTGTCTTTCGCAACTCGAGCGAGCATTGAAGGGGTGATGGCAGCTCGGATCTCGGGATGTGCGCGCTGAAATGTTTGCGCGTCGCGTAATTGTCTTTTTGTACAAGTCGTTTCAGTTAACTCCAGACGCAGCCAACGCTACGAGGTAATGGTACCGATTAAGCAGCGTGAAGAGCGTAAGCCGCTAGGCCTTTTTTGTTTAGGATTGGTTCAGCAATGATATATAACGCATACAGAAACATGACGAGCACCATGATGGTGCGCTATTGGCGCTGTTTGATTGTTCTGGTTAGCTGGCAGCGTCGACTCCCGTCTGGAATTAAGCTGAAACGAAGTATGAATAGTTTAGCTTCCTTTTTCAATACCCCTTTGGCTATGATACGTTTTGCTGCTGTTTCGCGATAGGAACGACGACTAAAATAAAATTAAGAGAGAGCACTGAAAGCACAGGTAACATAAACATATATATCTTCAGAATTTAGAAGGTTTCTAGAGAAACGTTTTTCACTGCGTTCAAGATCACGCATCGCGTGCTTTAAATTTCCAGAACCGCAAAAAGCTATTTCTACACTTTTGAGGAGCCGATAAAGGTTACTGGAAGCTTGGAAATAGGCATCGTTCATGGCACTGTTGCAAACGCTGGCGCGCTTTATGCAAACAGCAAATTTGCTTTTATTCTACCAGAGTTCGCGTTTCTGCTTACCAGTCAAGTAGCTTTCACGGAAAAAGTGATCGCGCCAGTCGGCATGAAATGTCAAGAGAAAGTTAATGCCTCTCCAGTGCACAGTTGCAGCTTCATTTTCCCCGCAATGGTGTTCCTTCAGGGCTACTTTTCAATTTTGCCTGGAAGATGTATGGTCGATTCGCTTCAGGCGTAGTTTGAAATATCATTTTTCATTATTTTGACGGCGTTACTTTTCTTCAATCTTTACACATGCGACATCGCTCATGTTGACAAATATGTGATTGTTTTACTCACTTTCGTATTTTCTAACTCTCTTAAAATGTACAGCTCGTGCCTGTAGTTCTCATATGTGAGGTGACTTGTGATACCTCATGATATCCTTACGAAAAGAAAGGAGCTATTGTGGCGTGTTTTGCATATTGCCCTAAGTTTTGCAGTCACCGCCAGCTGCGCGGTGTTGAAAGTATAGCTGCGACGTTTTAGATGCGGAGCATCTCTTGCTCGGGTCTATGTCCCGCGGCGTCGTAGTCCACACTCACACTACGCATGCGCAACTCTCCTCCTTCCTCTCTCCCACAGCTGCGCGTTACTCTCTCCGCTCTCTCTCTCTACCAGCTGCGTGCCCTTCGCGTGCGTTCGCTTCTACTCACACCGCGCGCGCATGCGCAACTCTCCTCCTCTAGTCTCCTCTCCTTCAAGTGTGAATATAAGCAGCGGTAGCGCGCTACGCGCGTTCCCCCGGAGGAGTGAAAGGAGGATAGTTTTGGGCGCGCCGGTCGCAGCGCCACGCCAGGGGCTTTCCAGTGGGGTGGGCTTTCCCCGCAACTCTGCGGCTGTCGTCTGCTAGCGTTTCTCGGCCGCTCGCGTCCGCCGCAGCCCAAATCCGGCCGGCCAAAAGAAATCAGTCAAGAAGGGAATAAATTAATTAAGCAAAGAGAAGCTATGCTTGCCAATTCTAAGGAGGATAATTTGGAAATGATGTAAATATAAGCAGAAGAAAAGTTATGCTAAATCTAAAAGAAGAGGGCTATCGGGGGCTGGTGCGGGGAGAACCGACGCGACGGAAGAAGGAGAAAAGAAAAATGAAATGCAAAAGGAAGGAAAAGATTAGAAAAATTAAAAATAAAGGCAAGCGAGAAGCTGTACCACGAGTTCAGCGCTGCTGACTCCACTTCACTCCGTTCTTCCGATGAAGTGTGATGGAAGCAACAGTCCCGTCAGTTAGTGGGTTGGCGCAGCAAGCGTCAGCATCACCCCACAAACTAACAGCAACGCTACGTCCACTGAAGACAAAGCTGCGCAGCGAAGGGCACGCGACGCTGAACGCAAACGCTTGAACGAGCAGCAGACCCTGAACTACGGCAACGAGAAGCGGCGTCCATTCGCAAGTTAACAACGTAATAACACGCGAGTTAACAACGTTACTAACAGCGTTACTAACACCGCACACTGGTAATAACACCGTTAATAACGATCCGCGATGCTCCGCATCACCCCATGGTTCCCCTTGGGAAGCTGGTGTAATTCTTTACGTCTCTAAGCGCATAACACAATCCGGTTCAATATCTTGAGCAAGTCTGCATGCCGCCCTCGCGGAATAAACCACAATAAAACGGTCCACCTCCCTACTCTGCCTGCTGCCCCGACAAGACACCACACCCCACATAAAAACAGCAGCATACATATTGTCTCCCCGGAGAGGTCATCGTGTCGGCGTGCAAGATCTATAACGAGAAAAATTAAATCCTACAAAAAAATGGGCCCACAAAACAGCGCGGCAAAGTAAACCGAGTTCAATTGCATTAGAAGGAGAGAAAGGAAAATCTGGAAGATTACATAAACCTGCACATCGGCAAAACTAAGCCAGTCAAAATCTAAATCGCACCGCCCCCCCCCCCCCCCAAAAAAAAGAAAAAAAATATATATATATATATATATATATATATATATATATATATTTATCTGCGCGTTTTAAGATGTCGCATTGGATGGGGCCATGCGATTCCGCGCTCGCAATTATAAACTTTTGAATCTGCAATACGCCGCACCGGCCTCGCATGACCGCCACTCCGTTGCACTACATACACGGAACAGAAGCTTTCCTGTTCACCTGTATATCATTCACAAGTCCTAATGAAGCCTTCTGCTTTATATATTTCATTAAATTAATTAACTTAATTATTGCGTCAATAGGCCTTCATTCTTGATTACTTGATGGTGGAGGATGAAAATATGTATATGGTATATGTGATATAAGAAGAAGCAATGAAAACTTGTGTAGGTTCATAACGCACACTAAAGGTATGGCCCAACATTTCAATTAATTAGGTATGTGCGCTGTAAATAATAAAGAAAACAGTTTACATTGTAACTCCAATAATATCACAAGACAGCCCTCTAATTCAGCTCCTTATTGGATAAAGAGTTCTTAAATATCAAGATTTATACTGCCTCACTACATATTCAACAGCGCTAAGAATGTGTCTGAAATTAAGTAAGCGGAGAAACCGACAATTCATCAGCTCGTAAGGCTGCCGAATCAAATTTTAGAAACTATATTTCTAATCTTTACCACGTACGGAAATATTTATTGTTTTACTGCCCATTTGGAGACTTCCTAGCTGCGACCCATTAAAGAAAATCATGAAACGATTTTGAAATCGAAATTCATCAACCGCACGTCGTAAAAGGTGTAAGAATAAAACGAAAACACAAAAATAAAGGGCCAAAACATTTTTTTTTTTTTTGCATAGAAATTTTAAGAGAAGGGCGGACCTCTTATGTCTTTTTCCTTCGAAAGCTCTCTGCCATTTCACTGCGATGCATGTGCGGTGCCAAAGCTCGTCAGCCATATCCTCGTTGCCTATTGGACAAGAGTCCACCTCACCAGCACCGTGATCATAAAAATAAATAGCCGGCGAATGTGTCCTAAATGTTTCGTTAAAGAATATCCTGATCCATATTTTGTAGCATAATTAGCGATGTGATGGAAATTGCTGAATTTTATAATTCTCGGAGCCATGCGCCATCGATCATGTGGTAAACGAAGCAAGAGATAGATTAGACTGTGCCTGCTCTTTGAACCGACGAGCGTCGTCCGCTGAGGAGAGCTCGGCCGCGCGTTGCATGCCGGTCGCGATGCCTGCATCCGCTGAAAAAATGGCGTGGTGGTGATCGTTGACATGGTCGGCGTGGGAGAAGCTCATTGTTCCGCGTAGAGCGCATTCCTTGATGGAATTGCCGTCGTGTGTCGCGATGACAAACCAGCACATCCTAGAAGGGAAGATCCACCTACTCGTGCGGCGATGTTGTGGTGGCACCCTCAAGACAGCAGGAGCGCTCGTGCCGTCGTGTTTGTTTACTTTGACAAAAGTGGTGCGTTTTCTTAGCATTTGTGTCCTCGAACATCTCCCGGATTTCTTGTTTTGCGCATTTCATGCGATGTGCTCAAGTTCAACGTATTTCTGGTGCGTACTGTATTCAAAGGCGTGTATGGATGATACAAATTTTGTCGCGTTTTCTTCACCCCATAAAAGTTATTAGTGTTAGCATTCATGAACGCCCGCAACGTCTATGGGATCACAAAATCATATTTCTACGTTGCTATATCGCTGCTAAGATTACATCGTTTTTTACAATCGTAGCAAATAGGTATGTGGCGTGATTTGTACTCTCGGTAAAATTGTGTGTTAAAGTCGTGATCGTCCAAGACGCGTATGCTCTTTCTTTTTTTTTTCATCCACTCTGCCCTGCGAGCCTATTCTGACAAAATCAAAGTCAATAAGGCTTGAGCCCATAGAAACTTCTGTCCAATTTACTGCTCCGCCAGTAAGTGGCAGCGCGTCCCTCTCTTTTTAGAGGCACTGCGGAAACAGCTGACGGCGTTAGAGAAGGGGCCGTAAGGCTGACAACCTGCTGCGCTTGTTGCAATCGTTGCAGGAGTGTGTACGCGTGGCGCAGAGCGGTTGTTCCGGTCGCTTCGGTCACAACGGACGCAGTCGTAGCTAACGCGCTCGTTGCAAGTGTCCGAATTACGGTTTGTGCAGTCCGGAGCTTCAAAAGAAACGGCAGCAGTTTCAACGCTTGCCACTCGAGGAACCCCGTCGAGGCACCTGGTGCAGGCTCATCGGTTTGAGGAACCCTAGGTCTAAGGTTATCCGTGTTTGCTCGGAACACTCCGCACATTGGAGTCGCCACTTCTTGTCGTCCGATTCCGACGAGGAACTGGAGTCTTCGTCGGAAGACTCGTCGCACTTTCCAACAGGCGTACAGGCGTATAGGACTCAGTCTCATGCTGTCGCTGTAGAGCAACATATCTAATTGAATTTCGCCCAGCTGCGATTTGTTCATGGCTATCGCGGTGATGAGAGGCGCCCGATTCAGAAAATATGTCGGTGGCATCGGCGCCATCAGCGCAGTAAAGCCCTGTGGTGAAAACCTACCGGCACACCGCACAGCTCGCCGCTAACGCTCCCATTCTCCTACTGCCGAGAGAACTTCCGGTTCCGGTGCCAAAGTACGTCACGGCCGTCAAAATTACGCCGCGGCTTGTTTTGCGGTGAGTTGGAGAGAAATAAAAACTCGATATTTCATTATTTTTTCGTGCAGAAGTTCATTAACCGAAACGAAAACGGATGCCTGTTCTGCGTTCAGTGAACATTGAAGGTTACATGTAAAAGTTATTTGTAAAAAGTAAAAAAAACGCATTTCATGGTTCCTTTAAGTGTGCTGCTTCAATGTCCCCTCGCAAAAAATGCCCCATTTAACAAGCGACACGTGAAAGTTACTAGCAGTATTGCCACAACAGCGAATCTTATTAGTTTCACAGGGTGTATGTTCCGGTTCTTGATGATTCTGTACCCTGAGACCTTAACGTACTCATTTCCCGTATCGATTTCCTCACACACTACGACACAGGGAAGACGCGAAAGCAGTGCAAAGGTGCTGTACAACTATAGGCCGCGAAGACACCCTGCACCTAATCGCCGATAAGACTGCGTTCACTCCTGCCGCTTATAGCAACTCACTCAGAGTGGACGATGAATAGGCACAATCGCCCTGTTAATGGATGCCTGCTTGCAGGGACAGCATTTATCAAGCGTGTCGACGTGTAGATAAGGTCTGGTGCAACGTAGGCTACAGAGCTGTTACCAAACTCATTGCGAGTATTACGATTTTGTTGGGTTTTGGTTTCTATACAGACGATTAATCATTAGAGGATCCTCCGACGCGGTCTATACAGGCAAAATACACATAGCTACAATATATATTTTGGTCGTCTTACCATTAATATGAGGGATTCACAGTAGCATTTTCCTAAGTTTATATTAAATGTCAAGTACAGGTAGCTAACGAGTGAATCGTTTATTTTGCGTTATAATCTTCGGGTAATAATTCTCAACGCCACGTATATTTTCATGACGTAATCCAAATACCCTTTCATTCACAATCCGAATACAAGTTTTGCCATTAGTTATTGTTCCATAAAAATCATATCCTTACTCAAGAGGCGCAAATAAAACAATATATTAACAATAGCTTTCACGTCGCCGGGAGGCGTTGCGTTATCATACTATTTAATAGATTTCCCAAATGATTTTAGTTTACGGTGTTTGTATTTTTTTGCTTTCTTGAAGTGCACATATTATTTATATATGCATTTTATAAATTATATTTGCTTCAAGTGCATATATATATATATATATATATATATATATATATATATATATATATATATATATATATATATATATATATATATATATATATATATATATATATATATATATATATATATATATATATATATATATATATATATAGGTATTCATTTTTTGTGGGTTTTATAGCAGGAAAAAGTAAAACTTGGAAGAGCCCATCATTTATATTGCTTTGAATTTTGTTCTACAAATTCATGATAACTTATTTTTATTGTTGGTAATAATTTTATTTTTGGTCGAGCGATTTGAAAATAAAATTTCAGCTGTCAGCTCCACAAACTCGAATGTGAGTCTGTATGATAGATATTTTAACACATATTAAGATAAAAGATATGTCACTAAAAAATATGCAAATACATTGAGTAACCAGATACGAAGCCACACTTGCACAATACTCAAACAATCATAGCGAAAAGAAACCTGAGACTAGGGAGAAAAAAATGGGACAACGCAAACCGTCTCAAACCTCAGCTGCAAAATTTAGTTTCCACGTTTCTCCTTACATAGGCCACAATTCCTCAACTAACGCTAACACAACAACTGTCAACCACAACACATCAGGCAGGTGGACGCTGTCCGAGCGGTCACAAAATGTCCTTTCTTTTAAAAGCACAACCACATAAAACTTTTTTTTACGCGTCAAAGTAGTTGCGCGATAACGTAGGCGCGCGTCGCTTGAGGTCACCCGCAACACAAGAATGCGACGCGTGTGCCGACGCCGAAATCTGACCGGCTGCCAGACATTGGCACAGAGCGCAGCGCGCTGAGCCGGGCATAACACCCCATGCGGATTGGGACGCCTTTGATCGAGCGATGGCGCAACCAGCCCCTGCAGTTGCGCGAGGACATCGCTCAGTGAAATTGGTTGCATCGATTTTCCAGCAAGGGGCGCCAAAGCGCCGGGGCCGAGATGCGCTCCGATTGCAAGCCGATGCTTTAAAACCCGTCTGTATGTGTGTGTGGTTTTTCAGAAAGCCGCAAAACGCTGCGCGTGCCTTCTATCGTTCTGCAATTTGTTGATTTAGTGTTTTTCGATGATGCTGAGGAATTTCCCAATTAAAACCGCGCCCTTAAACGCAATATTTAACAAGTTAATTACGCTAAAATTGTCAAACAATCTACTTACCGCGGACTTTTATAATTCTTCCTACATGGGCCCCTGGCCCAGGACCACAACGACACAAGCCTTTTTTTGTTATGGACGCGCTAGTTTTCGCACTATCGAATTTGCCCTCCTTTCGTGAAACACCCTGCATCTCCGAAAAGACTCACATACGTTCTCCAGGCCTTTCAGCTGCTTCACGGTCGCATTTACTGGAGGCCTTAAAGATCCTTTTCTTCAAGTCTCAACCACTGCCGAGGATGGAAAGGTATTTGCACACTGTACGGATCAACTAATCTTTTCTTGAGGCCATGACTTAACCGAATGTGATAAACAAATCATGTTGCCACCATTTGCAGGGAGGGGTTCTTTCTAAACGTCTAGATCAACTCAATCGGGCTACTGTGTGAACGTTATAGTAAGTGTTCCAAAGGCGGTTATGTCGAGCTTAGGAAATGGCATGGAGCGTCGAGAAGCCTGACAATTTGTATCTGTTTGAATGGTTTCGCAGGAAGGTATGATGTGAGCATTGTGTTTAAAGAAGTGTTTAAACTGAGTACTTTAACACCTCTTTCAGGTAGTCAGCGAGGGTGTCATGAAGAAACACAGAGAACAAGCAACACACTTCTGAAGAAACTGTGGTCTACGATATCCCTATCACGTGTGAGTTCACGTAAGTCAGCCAAACTAAATTGGACGAACACAGAAGCACTTGACAAAGAAAAGATCCGGTCAAGAAGAGTGATGAAAGAATCGATTCGTATAACAAGTGCTGATAACTGTATAAGTATTCCCTCAAGTGTGTTGGCACGCAGAGATGCGGTCTTTTCTTTCTGTTTAGGATTTCAAGATCAGTAGCGTGGGTCGGTGCGAAGACAGAGGGTTTTCAGCCTCTTGGGCCGTGCCCACGTGACATTGATGTGGGGTTGACAGCTGTTTGTATTAAGGGAAAGGTTTCTTTCGTGACTGCTTGGACGTTGTCCACCTGACTACGTGTGACGTTGGACGGTTGTTTGCGCTAGTCGCGGATTGAGGAGTTGTCGATTATATGAATTCATCATTCACCAGTTCTCCTGCGCAGAAACTCTTATTTCAATATGCATTGACGGATTTCAAATAAATATGTAGACTCTGTTACATTTGAATTTGAAGACATGTAGCTTTGTGTCTGGAATTACGTGTGTAAGCGAAGCAACGACATCCTCTCACGTGCATCACCTCCTACGTTATACTCTTACTGTAAACTTCGATTGCTGTTTGTTGATTTTGTTAATGCCATCGTCATACTCAATAACCCTATCTCAGAGGAACGCATCACACAAGTGATGTTTATAATCTTGGCGAGATTTTTTACTCTCTCCAGTAAATCGTCATGAAAGAGCCAGCTCTGCATTCTTCTCAAATATACTCATAAATAGTTATAGCAGATGAAAACGGGGAATCATTAGCAAACACCCTCAAGAATACAGCATTCGCAATAACAATATGACAAGAAAGAAATGCGGAAAATACCGCTCGTACTCGTCACTGGTGAGCGCCTGGATGACACGACAGTAAGCGCCGCCAGAGTGCGGGCATCATAGAACGCGCAAGCAGCGATCGCCGTGCAGAACGGATGTAATCAAACGCAGTGCACCAAGAGTGTGTCCTGCCAGCTACAAAAATGGTCATGACTGCAAGCGCCCACGACTTTTCAAAGCTGAGGCCCGCCATCAACAACTCACCAGGCTCTTTAATTTCAGTAATGGACCCGTCCGTCTAACATTCAAGATAGTTCCTTGCTTTGTATCCCCTGGCTTCATGTTGTTCATCTGGGCTAAACATGC
>JAZHYW010043100.1:0-96401 GCA_037355805.1 Ixodes ricinus
GAGGTTGAACTCGGCGGCGAAACTAGTTTAATTCTACGCGCTGAAGTCACGGCATGTTGACTGCGGCATCGCATCGCGATGCGGAAATATGGCGAAAAGCGTGCTCTCTAGTGCCCAACCACTAAGTAGGGTCGGGCAGCATGCCGCCCCGAATCAGGAACTATACAAGGCCTAGCTCTATGCACATGGAAAGGCAAGACTCTACACGCTGGGCGTCCCGAACTTGGAATATACGACACGTTTAGAGATAGCAAGCTAACACTGCGTTAGGAACAACTTAACGTATACTTACCTTGAAAAACAAAGCCGTCAACGGCGCTGACACGCGATAACAACGTCGAGCTCGGCTTCCGAAGTCCGAACGGACGGCAGCACATTCGAATTCCGCGGTGCCGCGCCGGACGCCAGCGGTTTGAGCAATGCGCATGCGCGAGAGCGAGAGATGTCTTCCTGCGCGCGGCGTACCACGGCTCACGGGCGCTGTACTTCCGCAGTCTGATAGAGTTCCATAAAAATTGCTGGTTTTTCGGCACTTCTGGACGCGTTCAATTTGTGTATACCAGTTGAACCGACTATAAACTGTAACCTTGTAAGTCTCTTTCTATTGATTCGGATCAGCTCATGCTTATTGCCTAAATAGCAGGTTTCAATGCATATGGTACAGTTCCAGTTTTTGAAAGCAAACAGCACATTAGATGCATTGCCAGAAAACGGGACATGTTCCATTCGGTTTTTCCACGTAGATTGATGGAATTTTCTAACAGTGTGAGTTGGTACTTGTTCTTAAAGTGGCTTGTTGCACCATCACTTACGTAGGTCAGTGGGCATACCAAAATTGGATTTCACGATTCTCCAAACCGTTGTCTTATAAAATAAGCTACAAAAAATCTCATTCAATCGCAATTTTTTTTGTATCTTTATTTTCTACGCGTTCTGCGGCCCTCCACGGCGACGGATCTATTGGCGCTCACAGGCGGCGCAGGTTCAGGTTCTGCCGCGCCTTACTTCCTCTATCATGTTACCGCCAAGGTTGTAGGCTGATCTGTTTGAAAAGTCGTTCCGGTTGCTTTCTTTACGTCGCGTAGACGGAGACGCTATACGCCGGCTGTTGAAACAGGCGCCGCGAAGCATGTTACGGCGTTGCGCACCCGGATCGCTCTGCCCGTGGGCATTGTTGGGTCGGTTGTACGAAAATGTATTAGGAATTTCCTTTCAAAACTACCGTCCACCTCTGTGCTGTCAATTTGTCTTTTCCTGACCACCCTGTAGCATTTTTACACGCTTTAATAATAATGAAATTGTGAAGAACGTGTATGTGCACGCCCCATTTGTGGCAACCGCGTTAGCGTCAATTTGGCCATGTTTTTCGCTTTATAACTTAAAAGCCACACAAATATTGCATCACGTTTTTACAGGCTCTGTTGGTACATACTATAAATGTTAATTTCAGAGAGAGTTGAAGGAAAATTAAAGATGGCCCTTTTTTTTTAAATGATTTTCTAAAATAATGCATTTTTAGTTAAATGCCCCAGTGTGAGAAATTCTTGTAAATTTCTCCCGCTCACCAGGACAACAATACTTACGCAAAGATGATCTACATACAGGGCAACACACTGGAAAAAGTTTGAAAACCTTAGCTTTTATAGATACGGAGAAAAATATTCTTTAATCCAGAGCGGTATTGCGCAATGTGCCGAGTTTGTGATTTTTTTCTCGCAATAATTACCATACTACTCGGTGATTAATACTTTTTGACAATCATTCTTATGCCTAATTTGTCAGTGAATATTTCAAGACCCGTAGCCAGAACAGTTTTTGGGGGAAGCCGCCCGAAATGTCAACATCGCGCGATACGCAAAACGCACACGAGACTGAGAGCGTGCTTACAAATTTTTTTCGCAAAGACAAAATTTTTTTTTCCGGAAACAAGGATTGGTTTTATACTTCTGGGCATAAAGCCAGCAAAATATATTTTTTTCATCAAAAATTAAAAATGGTCACCGGACATGGTTGTTCGATCTTATCTGAAAACGCCCAGCTGTCAATCGCCGCGCACTTTTTGTGGTCGGTTGCATTTTCTTGTTTGTTTTCGTAATCACAACACACACACCGGAGAATTGAATCCTCGATTAAGTGCATTTTAGTTGCTTGTTTCTGAAATTCAACATGAAATCTTAACGAGTGTCAATTTACTTGTTTTATGAAACAGGTGAAAGAGTGGACTTAAAACACATCTAGTGTAGAATCTTTTTTTTTTTTTTTAGCGGGATACAATTTTTGCTAGGTATTCGGCCTTTCGTGAAGCCTGGACAAGAGTGACGCCTGCATACAAGCGTGGCCGTGAGGCTCGACACTGGTGAGATAAGAGTGGGTGGGGGAAGAGGCCATCGCTGTAAAAGAGCGTTCACGCCAGGCGGGAGTCGAACCCAGACCTGATTAAATAATTATTAAGCGATTGTGTTTCCAGCATGTCATGAAAAATCGCGGTGAGCTGAGGTGCTATATGGTGGGAAAGCCCTGCGGGGCATTCGCTCTGCGTCCAAGAGATAGCGATTCCCTTTCCGGGAATCGCTATCGAGTGTACGCGCCACGCGTTAGACCTGTCGCCAAACTAACGGATGAAGACTGCCGAGCGCGTCGAGGTCGCACATTTTACGTGCAACACAATTGCCAAGCGATTCGCTATACATTTTTTACTTACTTTTTATGAGAAAAGTTTCTAGGAGAATGGCAAAATTGTTTTCCAATTTAGTACCATATTTGTTCAAGTAATTAATAGCCGGTCTAATGACGAATCACGAGCGTTCACTTTCGACGGAGCATGAGGATATCGATAGTCAATCATCGCTGTTTACCGAAGGACCCGACGACCTAGAGGAAAAAAATAACGTTCTCACGCAGAAATGTAATCTGTGCAGATTGCATTTTCTAGTAGAATTGTTTTCGCGATTACTTTTATTTGGTGAGTTTATTATGTAAACGCGATGATTGCCTGCAGGCGTTCTCCGAGAGAAAGTAGGCGCACGAGCCTTTTTTCTTATACATTGCGTGCATTGCTCGATTAAATACGGTGTTTTTATGTGAATGTACTTATGATATGTTATAATTAAGTAAATATAAGTAAAACTTCACAAACAATAATGACGAATTAACATGAGTAATTTGTCACTGTTTGGATTGTTCTTGTTTGAAAATCACGTGATATTTGCATTGGACAGTGGAACTAAGGAATATTGTTTATACGGTTCCATCAATGTTGTCGTTTAATTTAACACTTGAGATGAAAGAAATATAAGAGGGTACGGTGCGTAAAGTTTTGGCGTGTGCTTGCTCTATGTAAATAAATTGCTGCGTAGCAGACGGAATCTATCATCGGAATAAAGTAAATTCAACGGAAAATTGTGGTTAAAAGAATATAAGGGCACTGTTGATAATGCAGAAGTAACTTTTGCTTTCCAAGGGCTTGCGGCTTACAAGTAGGATGCTGATTACAACGCACACTTCTTTTAAACTTTTAGTGGCTTAATTGTTCTACATTTGGGTGTTTATTGAGTTTGTACCATCTCCATATTGTAACAGCTCTACCATAAAAAAAACTGTAATATTATACCTTGTCGGATTTTTCCTAGCTGCTACCAGCATTGGTGTATGATACAACGCTGTGGTTGAGCAATGCGTACTCATTTTTTTACTGTTAGCAACGCGCGCCACGGTCAAAAATGCCCCAGGCGCATACTTTGCGCCGGCCTTTTATGAAGGGCGGAGCGGCGCTCGCGTGGCCAATTGCTATTGGCCGCCTCGCGGTGCAAATAACCAGAGCGGACTTAACATTCGGGCAACATGGTTAAATGTTGTGAATCATCAGGTTTCTCTCAACCTTCGGTTCCACTTACGCGCGAAAATTGGCCCTGCAGACGCAGTCCCAAAGTTTTATATACGTAGTGAATGGCAGAACGTTTGAAGAACGCGTTCTCCTCCGGTGACGGCTCTTTTGAGGTAGTTTGATCTCAATCACTGCAGATTTATGAAACACGATATGACTGCACACAGATTTAAAAAAAATACTTTTTTGGCCTTGCTTTTTGAAGGGGATGCATTTACTCTATGTAAATTGTGACTGAACAGAAAGTTCGGTAATATTTTGCTTGCCCTTCTTTTTAAATGGGACTGCATTTAGTAAGCTGGTGTTGTCTTGGACTTGATCGTTCGCTGTAATTTTGTGTTGGCTCAGTCTAGCCCGAAAACGTTTCTCAAAGGTGCTGGCGATTTGTGCAAAGATCATTAAACCGGAACACTAAGATTATTGAAGAGGAGCTTCATTTGTCCGTCGTAAACTCTCAAACTTCTCATCGCGAATGAGGTCACATTTCAGTGAAACAAATTAAAACTGGTTTTTACTTTAATATGCGGTTAATGCTTTAACACCCATGCATCCCCCGCTACCTTTACTGAAATGCCAAGTGACTAAAACGTGGCAACCGAAACCGTTCTTTCTGGGGTTCGATTTGAAAGAACAGCTTGGTTTTCCGCAGTGGTTAATGTGGCAGAAATCATTTGTGATAAATTACAATAAACACGAAAAAGAGTATTTTACATTATACTAACCTGCATTTTGAGTGCTGCTACAAAAAAAAAGCGGTTTTAGGGGTGTGTGTGTGTGGGGGGGGGGGGGAGTACTCATGATTTGTTCAGATAAACATTAAAAACGGCAAAAATATTCTTGCTTGGGAATCATTTTGATATGAGTCAAAGCGAGATTCCTGCGGAAACTGCCTTAGTATGTTGACAGAAATCAAAAGAACCCATGAATCGATATTCCCTTCATTTACTAATGATAGTACGGGACAGACATAGAGCATAAATGTGTATGAGAATGTAATTATTGGTGTGGCGATGCAGTTACTCTCCGACAATTGTGACTGTATAGAGAGTTCAGAAAGCTTTTCTTTTTTTTAAATCATCTTTCGTTTCATAATATGAATTCGATAAAAAAAGAAACAAAACGCTTTACGACACTCGCGAATGATTGAGATTCCCAATCGCCTCAGATAAGGATATCTTTAAATCTAATCGTGCGAAAAGATTTCAACTTTCGAGTCCCGAGCCTAACATTTTTCTCTCGGATATTTGCGAGCATTTCTTGTTCTTCATTTTTTATGCTCTTCATTTTTTTTCACCTTTCTGGGGTTTTAAATATATTGTTGTTCTTTTCTGTTCAATACATATCTAAGATGTGCAATAAAGTTGCCGGAGTCTGCCATTTTTTCTTCCTCTGATAAAAGAGCACCTTTCCGCAGTTACCAGTGGAACGCGCAGATCTCTTTCTTCGGGCCTTCTTTTCGAGCGTTATGTTCAAGGAGCATATCGAACGCCGTGTCCACAGTTCGCTTCCTTGCCAGGATGTTCTTCCTGCGGCCACTTACTTGGATCCGGCTATGGATTCTTTGAAATGCTTTTGTTTAGCTTCACCTTTTTCCCTTTTTTCCCTTTTTTGTACCAAGTCTTATCGCTGTTTTTCCCTCTACGCCATGGCTGCAATCTCTGCAGGATCGTAAAGATAGGTTAGTCGCTAAGCAGGCTTTATACACTTCGGAAAAACTCGGCGATTTATTTCAGTTGCCAAACCTTCGGAGCACATAGAATTTTACTTGTAGGATACGAGCATCAATACAGCTAAAGCATCGGAGTACAAAGACTCCTTACGCTATAAAAAACAGTGGATGGACGGATATACGTGATCTAGAGTCACATAAACAATCCGAGCAACGTTTCTAGGGGTATCTATAAACTACAAACAACAATCACAGTTCGGGAAATCACAAACAGACGCCCGTTAACACGCTCTCTGTCGTGTGCACCTCAAAAAGCTTCGAACAAAAAACGTGTGTGTAAAAAAGCGACACGGCTAAGGATTGCGCAGTGTAGGTTTTGTTTATGTGATTGGAATTTAAGTTTTATGTTCATGTAAAAAAATGAATAATTACGTTAAGACGTGCGGGGTATTTTTTTATTGCCTTTAAGTTGAACAATAACGTTCTGAACTGATCGCGAACGTGAAATAGCGTCTGTGAGATAAGTTCGTAGAACTTCAGTTTAAGTGCAAAACTGCACTGTCCACTCCCCGTTTTGAATGATGGTAAGCAAAAATAAACTGCAAATTTTGAAATGCACCTTTTTAACAAGGTTAACGCGACATTTATATCTGGAAAACGTATGTAGACAGATTACAAGTAAACGTCATCAGAAGTGTGCGTTCATATCGAAAGTTTAACGAACCTTGAACTTCGGTCTTATTTGTTGTGTAATATACCAGGTGTATCACGAAAGGTGGACAAATTCGATATGGCGAAAACTACGCGTCGCCACAAAATAATACTTTTGTCGTTTTGGTCCAAGGCCAGGGGCCTATTTAGGAAAATTATTGAAGTCCGGGATAATTAGATTGTTAATTATTTTTGCGTAATTGACGTTTTGATTACTATGTTTAAGGGCATGGTTTCAATTGGAAAATTGTTCAGCATTATAGAAAAAAACATTAAATCAACCAATTGACAACGATAGAAGGCACGCGCAGCATTTTACGGCTATCTGAAAAACCGCACAAATTCAACGGGTTTCTAAGTTTCGGTTTACTATCGGAGCGCATCTCGGCCCCGATGGCACCGCGCCCCGTGGAGAAATAGTGCAACGAACCTCTGCTGCGCTGTCGTCGCGCCACCATGACCCGACGACCACCACCGGTTTCCCGCCAGTACCCGGCGTCTTCCAAGACTTCCTAGATAAGGAAGTTCAAAGTGCTGAATGCTCCTGCCTCACTAAAGAAGGCCACCGTAGGAAGAAGATTGGACACGACTACAGCGTCAGCGTTCGGTTGGTAGTCATGTCCAATCAGTGAGACCCCGACCCCTTGCCGAACGCATGCGCCCTAATCCTGTTCAATCTCTGGTCTACGCCGGCACTTTTAGTGACGCAGAAAAATTCAGCACTTAGGCTTTCTCATCAAGGAACATCTTCCGAAAACGTCGGCGGGCTCCCACACTAGCGACGAGACGCATCGAAACGACGCTCCCATGAAGGTGTCAAATAAACTAAACTTGGTCATCGACCGACACAACGCGACGGCGCTCATCGACACCAGAGCAGACTATTCCGTTCCGAGTTTGTAGCACTCTAACCTCCTTGGATACTTAAACTACGAAGTGCTCCCCGACAGAAGCCGACCATCAGGACACTGCCAGCCGCGACCCGAATAAGTAAACGTCGTTCGTCTCAAGCCGTACTATGCTCATAGGACTCATGACTATTTATGGTTCAGACGACCCCATAGATTGCTGTTATTAGGTTCAGCTGTGTGGTAACTCATTTCAGGTTCCATCGGGAGGATGCACTTTCAGAAGGGGATTAATGCTGCGTGCATGACCTAGAAGTAACGCTTCTCCGTACATCAACAAGATTCGTGTTTATTCTGACCCCAGTGTAAAAGATAAGGAAGCCAGAATGAATGACCTTGCCGAGTTAGTATCGCCCCAGCTTACTTTCAAACATTCTAAGTCGGATGTTGGAGACACCGAGCGTAGTATAGATAAGGAGCCGAGCGCGGCATTGCCAACTCCTTCACTCTCGCACTAGCCAGCAGTCAGGCCGACGCAGCGTCGCTCGTTGCTGCTGCCGGCGTTGGTGCTTGTTGCTGCTTCCTCGACGTTTGTTCTCCCTTTTATTTCTGGCACAAGTTCGGCAATTAAACCTTTGTTTTCAATTAGTCATTCATCGTCTCCTCCTATCCCTTCATCCGTGACAATAAAAAGGGCCGCTCTTTGCTTCAAATGATGCTTGCAGTAAAAATAAATGCGCTTTAAAACTATCCACCGAAAGCAACATGTGCAATCTGACAGGTTGTAAATAAGGATTAGTCACATCTTTATACGTCGTGTAATTCAATCAATATTTTCTATGACATACAATTATTACTATCAGCTGTCAAAACTTGCAGAGCCACCAATATGTGGGGAAAAACGCCAGTGCCGCGTATGCTATCCGACTTAATCCAACAGTAAGCGAAACAACGAATTGGAAGAATCAATGACTCTTGAATTTCTTCAGAGCAAAATACCTTTGTTTTTCTGGAATTAGGCATGCAGTCATTATTTAAGCGCGAGTTCTCACCTGTATAAACACTCGTCTGCAACATATGACAGTCTCTAATTCAAATAAATGTCACGATAGAACTTAGCATCGTAAGCTAAATGCAATACATGAGCTCGCCCCACACTAAGTGCCAAATTGTTAGCAAGAATAGTAAGAACCAGAGGCCTATGATGTGGCACTTGAGGTACTCCAAAATCCAAATTATATAAAGAAGGAAAACGCCCAGCCTAATGATGCATCCTACCTTTGCCAAGTTGACTTCATAGTCAATTTCGAAATGACATAGGAGAGTCAAAAACAGAAAGTTTGGCCATCTGTAAGTTATCATTTACAGCGTCCCAACTTTTGTGCAATAAAAAGTAAGTAGATTACACATGATTGAGAGGCAACTTTTGGCCCCAGGTGTTGCAGAAATGACAAGACTGGCTTCACCTACTTGACAAAATGCATGAAGGTTGAGAGAAACAAAAGAATTGCAACTCAAATTAATGTGCTTATACCTTGTGTTTCACACATCTTACTGCGCTTGTACACAGTATGCTTGCATGTGTGTGTATACGCGTCGGAGGCCCACAAAGAAAAACCGAGCTCCGTAGAGCCAGGGCCTCCCGCCGACGAGAGCCCCTGGCACTCCTTCGGGGCCAGCTTATGTAGCCTCGGAGAATGGACGCGCCCGGGGAGGCCACTAGCAGTCGCGTCCATTATAACTCTCAAGGGTGTGCCGAAGGCGCGTTCACCCAAAATGGGCAAGGGAGAACCGGCCCCTTCGGGGAATTCGGCCTCGGTTCCCTGTATCCGGGATGCCGCCGCCATTGGTGACGACGACTCCCACAGCCTGCTCGAAGCTAGACCTAGATAGGGATTAGGGAACCCCAAGGTTCCCACACTCCCCCTTCTCAAGGCTAAGGTAGGCCTAAAAAATAAAATGGCCTACCGGCTCTCAAAAACAAAATCAAAACAAAACAAAAAAAAAGGGCTAGAGCGAAAAGAGCATGCCGCAAAGAAAAATACAAAGAAATAAAAAAAACGATCAGCGCGGTACATGCTGAAAAACGCTAGCTCGCTGCTTGCAAGTGGACCCCGGGTGCGGTCGAACTCTGCAGCCCACGCTTCTTGGCAGGCTTACCGGGAGCAGCGTTGAACGGTCCGCGTAGTGGCCTGGCTTGGGCAGGAAGGACGGCCCGGTCACTCCACGACAAAATGTTCGAAGAACCACGGAAAGTACGGTGGCTGGGCGTCTCTCCTTGGGGACGCACCACGTGGCACGGGCACTGTCACCGGGTCCGTGACAGGATGCGAGCTGCTTGTCGGCACGGGTCCACAGCTTGGGTCCGCGACTGGATGTCACGTGTTGCTGGCCTGGAGACGAGTCCAGGCAGCGGGAGGGTGGCTGCCGCCATCTTGGTCAGCAGCCGAGGAGCCGGATCTTCTGGGGATCGGAAGGGGGACAGGCAGGCCGGCGACGCTGCGGCAACGGCGACGATGACGCTCCCTGGCGTCGATGACACCCCGACATGGAACCACGACCCAGGAACCGCCGGGAACTGGAATGCAGCCTGCGCTCTGCGCCCTCTCCCATTTCTCTCCCCAAGAGGAAGCTTCGGAAACTTCCGAGCAAGGTGGAGCCGTCCAACTGAGGACACTCGACCAATCTCTGGGTGCAAAAGGCCCCAGAGATAAAAAGAGGCAGAGACAAAGGTGTCTTTTCTGCCGTGAGTCACGTGCATCGCACTGGCTCGGCTTGCGAAGTTATTGTGAAAATAGTTCCACGACTCCGCTTAATGTGAACACGGATGTCCACATACCAAGCTGACTCGCGTCACCCCGGACAATGGATTTGTTGGTGACTACATCGACTAGGCAAAGTTCTTTGTAGCTGCTTTTGCTAACGATGCCTAATCGCTTCGATTTGCGGGCGCAATGAAATCTCAAATGCGCCACCCTGTCCTTTCTTGTGATATTGAAACGATGCAGGGCTGCAATCGGGCAGGCTCGCCAACATTGTTATTTTTCAAACATGTTAGCTTTTACCTTAGGCTAAAATACAAATGCCTGTGGCCAGGTATAGCACAGCGACCTAACTTCGAAAAGTCTTGGAGCCGCGTGCTGCCCTGGCCAACGCGAACAAAGAAGAGCACCGAATGCACCTCCCAGCCGCGCAGGACAGCCACCTTGAACCGCAATGTTCGTAGAGGCCAAGCGCCGTAGCACGAGTTTATCCGCATCAGCAAGAACAGAAACCGATCCCAAATAAAAACCCCGTGCCAACAGCAATACGAGACTGTTAACGGCACACACGTCGGCAACAATACGAGTTGCTCGACACGGCGAGGTACGCTGCCCGGCTGCCAAAGCCCGTCTGCAACAATGCAAGTTGCTTCGCGACGTTAGTGGCAAGCGTACCGCCCGGCGGACGCACCGCCCGACTCCGCAGAGTCCGCGAAAGTATTTACAAATATTCACATATTTACACCCCGGATCGTTCTGCTGAGCATCAAAAACTCATCGGTGCTACCGTCGATTCCCAACGAACACCGCGGTTCACGATCTCGTCCAGTGACCGCATGGCGGTCACCTTAATCGGACACGCAATCATCTCGGGACGCTGTTCAACCTGTTGCACTGCCCGGTAGCACGATTGAACTGCTCCCGCACCCCACGGCGTTTTCACAATTAACGTCGCTTTTACGGGGTCGCAACTCGATAGGTAGCCCTCAAAGGTTCCTAACGTTATCGTTGCATGCGACGCTCACTGACTTTTGGCCGGAGTCGATCGCGGGTAAACGGAACATACTAAAATCTAGTTGCCGAAAACCATGCTCACGCCAGTCCTCTGTCCCTTGATAGCGGGAAGGAAAGACGGAGTAAAAGGAAATCATTTCGACTCACTCAGTTTTCCTGGGGGGCCTTTGTTCCGGGGTCGCTTGGTCCACCTGATGGCTACTGGTCCGTCGACGCGGCTGACGTGGCCACTAAGCCGTTAAGTGGCATCGGGTGTTGGGCGTTCGCCTCTCCCTTTGTCCACCTGTTTGATCCTTGGCCGGAAATTGACCTGGTTCGCTATCTTAGCGAAAGGAGATGGATGCTGCTGTCTTTGCAGTCCATGGAAAGCCGCACGTTGGGGCGCCAAATGTGGGATTCCCCTTTGGGAGGGTACCACAGAAACACACAAGGTTCTTTGGGTCCGGATAAAGACGTGTTTATTGACTGAAATGCCAACACGCTTCGCTCTTAAATAAGAAAAGTCTGGGCGCTGGCTCATTTGCCTATATACATATATATATATATATACACATATACTGAGCACTCTGAGAATAAAACTCTAACTCCACGAAATCTAAAGTTACTTTCTAAATTTATTAAGGTAGCACATAGGGGTAAATAATTTTTATTGAAAAGTAGCAAGTTGTTTATCTTATAACTTTGTCGATAATCTCAAAGTTCCTTCTAGCATCAAATTTAAGGGGAGGGGGGAGAGTACTGATGAGCATTTTTTCAGAAGATAAATTATATACCAAAATGAACTCACGTGACGCAGGTTCGGGTTTATATTCACCGATTGAGCGATAAATATTAATAAAAATATTTTTATTACATAACTTGCATTGCTAGTTTAGCGCAATCTTATTCTTGTAGAAATTATTTCCTTATAGTCTCTTGGAGGAATGAATTAGCCACATTTGTTTCCAACGCACGAAAAAAAAAGATTGACGTGTTACAAGCAATTTTGTTCAGGCTTGGCAAGCCTTTCGAGGCTGAAGTTATAACTTAGAAAAGCTCGATCAAATTATATGAGTTCTATTTAAAGGTTGTTTCGATTTCCGCAACCCATGCCAGTTTTATTTACATTTCAATCGGTAGATCAAGTAGCTACCTCTGGACGCTGGAGTCTGCTTTCTTTTTCTTCAACACTGTTTTTTAATGGTTATTAAAACGTTTGGTTGCAGCTTGCAAAGGTAATTTACACAAAATAACATTTATTATAATTGCAGGACTCCGAGCAGTACTGAAGACAGCCCGGGGAAAGAGGCTTGCATTTTGAAATCTTATATACCCTTTGTTGGGAATATAAGGAAACAGCATCCCTATATATTTTGCGTGCCTTCAATTAAAACAGATTTGATTTTTGATTGAGGAATTGGAAAGCGTTACTTCTTGAAAGTAATCAGCCACCCGCAAAGGTGCTAGTAGTGCGAATGTGATATATGGTTGATCAATTTACCTTTCCGCAAATTACCAACACATTATGTACGCTTGTTTTCTCAATGTTAGAGCTCTTAATTTTTTTAAAAATATATAGTGTCTGGTTTAAGTTTTTCTTTTACTCAATTGTTATGTATAAAGCTACTTTTTAGTTACCTTTGTATCAGGCATTGGGTTTATCTATCATGCGGCACACCCTTCCAATGTAAACCGAGCTTTTCTCCCCAGGCCCACGGAGTGTGTTCTGAAACTTCAATCTGTTTATGAGAAACTCTCTGATAATAAAAACAATCTGGGGGATCTTATGCATCCCTGGTGGCTGTAACCTAAGCTTTCTCCTTACATCGTTGTCAGTGCGCATCAACGGTCTTGTCTGCCCCGGAGGCATCTCTGTGAATCCGCAAAGACCTCTTAATTGAATTCTGTGCTTTCTCCCTTTGGCCCAGGAGCCAGACCTGATACATCGAAGGAGACACGTTGTGAAAGGAAGCAGCGTATACTGAGAACCAGGGAAAGGGCATCAGTTTTCCACGCGACATGGGAGGAATGGTAGTATGAAAGGTGCAACCAAAGCAGATCGATACACAGCAATCTTCTCTTCCAAGGCCTGTCCTTCTTCCAACGAGAGTGATATATCGATCAACACCCACAATTTATTAACCCTGTCCCCTGTGTCTTCCTTCGATACGTGGCTGAGGTCATTCTGAAAAAAGAAAATCCAGGACGAACGTCAGGATACGAAAAAAAAGTCAAGATGAAGAATTCAGGGGATTTCATACTTTCACGAAATTTCACATAACCTCGAAAATTGGCCGAGCAATTCGATGCCCCGTCTGCATTTTTAGCGCCACGCAAGTTTCCGCCAAGTAAGCACTGGCATTCATGCGCAGTTAAAAAAAGTGTGAAACGCGCTGCAGGTATAGCATACAAATTCCCGCTTTATGGGGGAGAGTCTACAGAAGTCAGACTGGACGTGAACGAAAGGACATGCTACATGACCTGTCTCTACCTTGAACCACAGGAAGACACACATGTTCACTGTAGGGAAAAAGTGGCCAGGATTATACTAAAAGCATATATGACAATAAAAGAAGGAAGGACTCCGCTTGCCAGCCACCAGTATATTTGTTTAAAGATGAGTTGACTTTATTCACACGTGGCAATCGCATACGTCATCTCTTTATTATATCTTGGTGGCCATTTTGCTTTATTTCTTTATTTAAATCAAATTTAGTTTATTGTTACAACTTGTCCTGCGACTTTCATCGATTCGTGTTTTTGTTGCTCCGTACATCTATTTTTAGAATCATCGGCGAACATGCCTGCATTGCTTCTTCAGTAAAATCAAATTCATGTTATACGTTTATATTCACTCTGAGAGGGCTTGCCTAATCGACGTATGCCTTGTTTGTGCCTGTCCGTGCCCGTTCCGTTATGTACATGTTTTATAGGCTTTTTAAACAAATAAATGCAATTGTCTAAACGAGCTTTGCGATATTCTAAGCCCAGTCGCATCTGAAGTAACACAGCAGAGGAACGCCTAATTTGACTGGCGCCAGTTTGGCAATTCATGGACCTAATTTGGACTTAATAGAGTTTCGATCCAAGGTGTTAGTGACAGGGTACTTTTTCCGTGGCGTTTTTATGGCTCTTCTCCTGCTCACCACATCTTTCTTAAAGTGCTATACCTAAGCCAAAGGTGCCACATATGAACAGAAGAACCAGCAATGATGCCTAAATGTTGCACTTGTTTGGCAATATAGTGACAAAGTTTTCACTTGAAAACCTAACAATCAGAACAGAAGTTCAACGTCGTCACATATTAGGCGATTTCGGCCAAAACACGCCAGACAAGTCACAGGAAGCCTAACTTTGTCACTTGTTTAGCGAATTATGGCAAAGATCCCCATAATTTGACAAGAGAGCGTCGAGTTTCGCTCTGCCTTGGATTCTTTGCGCTTTTTAACGCCAGAAATTTCCAAACAAAAACCACATTTTGGACAAAAGAACTGCGCTACTTGAGATTTGTTTCCAATTGTCACCCTTTCATCTGAATGTAGCAAACTCCCCATGGTTGCATCGTGTTAAACCTCCCATTTTTCAAGACGCATTTAACACCCTACAGGGGCAGAAGGATTAAAAACGTTTGACAGAAGTAGCATAAGAAAGAGGGACAAACAACGTCACTGGAAACTTTGTCATTTGTTTTCCTCCTGAACCAGTTTCAATTAAATTTATCTCTAATATGGTCTCGGGCCATATGAAAATTTGGCACACATTACCGAAAACATTGGTAAGTTTTCATGTACAAATATTCGCAATAAAGAACGGCATTTTGTGTAGCATGTACTCAATCCCAAATTAGCGAACCCAGCTGGTGGGGAGTCCAAGAGCATTTTATTATCGCTCCGCAGCAATGAGATTGAAATATTGGCCAATAGAAACGCAAGAAACAAATCAGACAAAAAAACGTGAATATTTTATGCCACTCATCACGTTTCTTAAACTGTCCAATGACAGCGCAAGAACTGCAGAACGTGGACAGTACCGGGCATTGGATTATCGCTCAGCACACAACGAGATTACATCATTCGATTATAAGAACGTCGAAGAACGAATCAAGAAAGCAAGGAGCATGAGCATAATCAACCACGCCGTTCGTTTTTTCAGCTCTATTTACATTAGACAACGACCATCAAATACTCTAATTTTTCACACACAAAAAAAAAAAGAAACGAAAGACTCGATGTTTTATTTATAAGATATGGCCGCGTGCCTTGCCCTCTAGACAACACACTTGGTTATCACACGGACGTCCGGGATTCGAATCCTGTCCTTGGTTCGTCCTTTTATTTTCTGTAGATCCTCTAGAATGTTCTGTAATAGTGTCAGTAGTTCTCGTGCAAAAACACCGAGAAGATGTTGTCTCTATGGAAACAGAGTGAAAATTAGGTTTTCGACAGCGCTTGATCCTGCTGTTACGCCGACATAGAGGCTCGCGACGCCCGTTATTAATTTTTTTACAGCGCAGCTCTTAGACGCTGGATTTAGGGTCGAGCGGCGTCCCTGTCGCCGTTGCCGTCGGCGTAACCGCGCGTTGCATTATGGGGCCCATAATGACGACAAACGTGACGTGTGAAGTCACACGTGAGATTTGCTTTACTTTTGTAACGTCACACGTGACGTGTGACGTCACAAGGGTAAAATTTTCCCGCTAAATTTAGCAGGGAAATTTAACTGCAAAATTGAGAGGGAAAGTTTCCTGCTAAATTTAGTGGGAAAATTTTACTCTTATAAAGTCACACGTGACGTCAGGTGTGACGTCACGTAACGTTAAACTCGATGGCACTCAATCCGGAAAACTTTTCCGATAAATTTAGCGGAAAAATGTTCCCGCTAAATTTAGCATAAAGATGTCCCCTCCAAATTGAACGGGATGATTTTACCCTTGTAACGTCACACGTGACGTCGCGTGTAACTTCATGTGATGAATGTGACGTCATGTGACGTCAACAACAATTCAGGTTCCCCGCTATATTTAGCAGGTAAATTTTCATTAAATTTCCCGCTAAATTTAGCGGGAAAATGTAGGTAAATTGCCCACTAAATGGAAGGGGAGCATGAGAGAAGGAGGCAGGGTACGGAGGGGGAGGAGGGGCATACCCCCCCCCGTACCCTACCCTCCTCCTTCTCAAGAGTTGCGCTCTTATTAGTCATTACAGGGAATTGTAAGCGTCTTTAATTTTTTTCCCACAAAATTAGCTCATCGAACGGTTAGTTTCCCCAGTTTTTCAGTCTTCTTCACTTGTTATTATCGGGCGGAGTCGCATCGATGACAGGCAGAGACCAATAACCTCACGCTTAATTATTGAGCCAATTTGGACAAGAATAAATTTTGCTCTTATAAACAATATCTGAATTATAATTTGTTTCTCAGTGAAGGTGTTTTTCTTCTTACTTCTGCCTCAATATTTTTCCAGCGCTTAGCAAGCAGGTGCCGTAAACCAACAGCGCCCCTACCTGGAGGTGTGCAAAGCCCAGGTAAAGTTTCGGCCCCTTTACTGGCCTTGTACAGACACGTCGTTCCTCTTTTATCATGCGCGAGACTGTGTACGGATCAGCAGCGTTCGATAGCCCTCAGAAGGGAGCTACGGCCCATTTTCAGCAGGCGACCGACAGCCCTATGCAGAGAACACTTGGCTACGCATGCGTTCCCAGCCCAGTCGCTTTGCACTTTTAGACTGGCTGATAAGCGTTCGAAAGGTGCATACAGCGAGTATGAATACGGCTGCTCCTTGCACAGAGGGTCAAGGCGCCTTGCTCTGCTTGGAAAATGTCGTGGGTATTCGCAAATGCGGAAATTCGTCTCTTCCTTTCCGAAGATGGAGGTGTAGCTTAACGGCAGCGAGGTTCGGTGTCGTCGGCGAATCCTATTAGTGAGTGTATCGACTTGCCTGCGGCTATCGGAAAACCCACTGGTTTCTTACGAGCTATACTTCGTTTTATCATAAGTTATATCCCAGTCGAAGACTTCAACATATACGAGGGGGACCCAAATATAAACCGAACTAATTGCTTTTTAAGCAGAGCTTTTGCAGTACCGCGTTTTGCCGCCAGGAGTTGATAGAGCGAACATTGCTGAGTCATTAGGCCTAATTCCGTCCTCGAAGAAGGTTAGGACTAGTTGCGGCTGGGTTTATAGTGACAAGTGTTTCGTGTGGGCGTCGTTTTTGCAATGTCTGATTTCTGTGAACAGCGTGCGGCGGTTAAATTCTGTTTTTTGCTCGGAAAAAGTGGAACAGAAACTATTGAACTGTTAAAAACGGCGTACACCCGACCTTGCCCCGTGCGACTTTTTTTTTGTTTCCTAGAATGAAAAGAGAAATGAAAGGAAAGCGTTTTGCTGACGTTGCTGAGGTGAAGAAAAAAACGACGGAGGCGCTGTCAAGCATCACAAAAGATGAATTTAAACAATGTTTCGACACATGGATTAAAAGATTAGACAAGTGTATTAGTGCAAGTGGACAGTACTTTGAAGGAGATTGAACGTTTGTACTTGAAATGGGAATAAATAAGTGCAAAAAAATTTAGTTCGGTTTCTTTTGGGTCCCCCCTCGTACAACGGCAAACACACTAACTGAAAGTGCCATGTCACAGGGCATTCATTCCACTTGATTGGTTTAGATAATAACAAAACACGTGCAGCAAAAAAAAAGGAAAACACAACTATGACATTGTGCTTTTCACGTCGTTTGGTAGGTCTCCTTTCCTAGTAGTGTGAGTTAAGATCAAGCGAAGTGGTGGGCTTCTCTTTCGAAAAAGAAAGAGGAAATACTTCGAAGGGTACATACGTTGTTATTGTCGACTAAGAACGGCCAGCCGCGCTACAATTAACGAAGAAATCACAGAGGAAATGTTGTTAGCCACGAGCATTTCTAGCGTGTGCGATTGCGGAGCTTTTGTCCCAGACGTGATGACACGCTCTAACGTCTTTTGCGCTTTCTACCTCAAGCGCGGAGAGACGTATTTCAGTGGGCTTGCTCGCCGTAATGAAATGCTGACATTGTTCGCAAATTCAAGTTCCAGCTTAGGCAACCACAATAAAACTATTCATCACTACTTTGCTTTTGTGTTAAAAGCGGGACGCTGAAACCGTCGATAAACGATTGGAAGTTCTAGCAGAATTCTGTGTGAAACGACGCATCCAGGTTAGGGAAAGGGGGAGGGGGGGGGGAGTGTTAAAGTTTGCTTAACAGTTGCGGGTTCTCCCACCGAACTCCGCATTTGAATACCTTTTCTTCCAAAGTGAATTTGCGGCTGCCTCCTTCCCTAAATAGATTCATTAGTCCTCGCGTTGCTCATTCGTTCGCGTTTCGGGTGAATTACTCATTCGGTTCGTCATCCCTTTCCTAATCGATTATGAGTAGCTACGAACTTCCGTTTTACATGAGTTTACTTTTATCCTGTGTTCGCGGGAGCACGCTTGGTGTTAACTTGGGATTTATGCTGTGTTTACATTTCAGAAACTGACACTTCTTTATTAAACGAGATTCCGTTCTATGTTTAAGTTGCAGGTATTTCAAGTCTTGCATATACTTGAGGAACGTTGTGTAGACATATAGAGATATTGTAGGCATCGGTGCATACAATTAACCATGACTAAACTTTACTTTTTTCTGTTTTTGTTTTATTCCTGTTGCCTAACTTGGTACCCGATGGTCGCACGAGAGGTTGTTTTGTTTTTAATAGTCACTGACCGACAAAGAAGCCCAGGGATTGGTGGTAAGCCTAAAGCATCTTATCACTAGGCAGTGAATGAGTCTGCGGCGTTAGCCGATAGGAACGAGGAAAACAAATCACGAAGCGAGACGAGTTTCTTAGGCTCTCAGTGACAAAGCCACCAAGCGAAGCTAATCATTAATGCACGCTTTGTTTTTGTTTACCATCTCTAATCACAATGACTGTGTGTTTTGGTGAGACCATTCCAGGATTTAAAAACCTGATTTAATTTATCATGTACTGCCATCGTCCACATTGTGCGCCTTCGACTTCAATCCATACTTTAATGGGACGTTCGCTACCATCTGCTCAATACCGTTATTTTCAGTCCTCAGTGAGTTGTTCTTAAACCATGAAAAACAATTGACGTATACCACAGGACCCCGATCATGAGAAACTAACTCATAAACGCGCTTAACAAACGCTGGTGAAATCAAACAAAAAAAAGTTTCGTAAAGGTACATATCATTAGGCGTGGGATCGTTCACTGCTGGTGTATTAATATTGTTATTCAAGTGGCACATTTTTTTTGTACGAGACCTCTTTCTTCTCACAGTGCACCCAGAATAAAAGTAGGACGATTTTATAATTCAGTATGAACGGGATCAGGCCGAAAAATAAACATGGTCGGTGTACTTCGCTTAACCGCAATCAGTTCAATGGGAAACCTGTCATTTTCTGTTTTGTCTTTTCTCAAAAAAAAAAAGAAGAGAAGATAAAGCCACGCCATAACGAAGGGTAGATATGTCATGATCCCATCTTCGCGGCCTCAGCTAGTAAGAAAGAGTCAAAGACAGTGAAATGTCAAGGCAACATTATGTTTGCATTTGTTTTGTTAAACGACTCGTGCCAGCTAATACTTCAGATGGCCGCTACCCAAGGGAAAGCTCAGGTCAAAGTTGAGTACCTTACAATAATCTAAATGTTTGTATTTCTATGCACATAGCAGAGTATTAGCATCGCGGCAACAGTCAAAAGTAATTCCCAACAAATCGTTTCAGTCAACGTATTAGGTGCATAGTGAAAAACATCGTAACTGGGACGAGGACAAAGAAGAAAGATATTCTGAACAAGCGCTGTCTAGCAACTGAAATCTTTTTCGAACAGAAACACGAAATCGACGCTGGTCATCGCGCAGGCAGAGGCTCGACGTGATCCTCAAGCTCTTCTTTCTTCAATTATTTTTAGATTAAAAAAACGCGAAATTGACGTTGATGCTCACGTAGAAATTTGCATGACGTGATATTCAAACACTTATTTTTTTATATCATGCACTAATCCAAATTGTGAAAAAAAATATCGTTGTTTGTAAGGGTTAGTCATGGCTTACATTCTTACGTGGATTTGATTTTTATAATATTTTATTTTTTATCCACTCACAACTTGATACGAATCTACTGCTTCAGTAAAACGACAACTAGAAAGTTAGGCGGAGGTAACGGGTTACTTGCGAGTAGAAGGAAAGTGTTCTTGTCAAACCGTGATGACGATTAATGCTTTGTCTTTAAGCAAGTAACGTTGTTTTGATTACTTTGAGTAATGTGGACATATATGCACCCACGACACCTTGTTTTTCCTAAAGAAACACTTTCTTCGTTAAAAAAATGAAATAGAATTCTTCCTAAATAGGTGAGGTCCTCTTTAAGATAATACATAAATTGCTAACATTTGATAACCTGAGGAGGCGCTTCCGGGAGGGAAAACATTATGTGTTGGTAAAAAGAAGACCTAATGATTAATAGCGTTTCGTCGTTATCTTGAAATACCGGCTAATTTCTAGGGCTGGGCAATTAATCGATTAACCTTCCGATTAATTGATTAAGGCTTTAATCGCGATCAAATATTTTAACCGGTTAATCGGTATTTAGATCGGTACTCAAAAGAAGTTCGTTCCCAGCCAGGTGCTATGAGCAAGGTTCAATTCTCGCGCTCGCGAAGCGTCACGTGTTCGAGGATATACACTACAGTTCTGCCGAGGCCAGACGAACAAGCCGGGCCCGCAATCGATCCCCAGCGCGACCGCGAAACTTCACGGGTTGAGGATATATTACACATCCTGCCCAGGCAAGACGAACAACAGAAAAACAAGCTGGGAAGCTAACAACGCCATGGTTACTTGTTCCAGTATTCGGCACGTAAAAATGGACGAGTTCACGAGTATGAACGGCAATCTCGCTGGAAAGTTTGGGTTTAAAGTAAACTCCAGCGGTGAAGTTTTTAACTCGAAGGAAGTCCACTGCATCACCTGCAAAAAGCCGTTTTCGTACAGTGGAAGTGTAAGTTCGCTTCAGTATCGCCTACGAGCGAAGCACCCATGCAGCTGCAGCAAGGACCATCCGCCAAAACGCAGACAACAATCAACGCCTTCTCATCGAGGTTCCTTTCTTTGAAAAAAGAAGAATGCATCGCCCAAGCTCTGACTTCTTGTCTTCCTGTTGGAGAATGTGGACAAACTTCTTTGTCTTTGGAGCTGGAGCAAAAATATGTGAGTCTTTGAATCGTTGAACTATATGTATCCTCAATTCTAAATGTCCTTTGCGTCGTGTAACAGAGAGTAAAATAAGTCTTCAAAGGCCAAGACGAGTTGTTGCATTCTTTTTAATATATTATTTATAAAAATAAACGCAACCGATTAATCGAATAATTAATCGATTAAAGGGTGGCGATTAATCGGGTTAAAGTGTTTAATCGACGCCCAGCCCTACTACTTTCGCAAAAATAATGTATGATAGAGAAAATTAAGCTAGCACGAGGACGAGAGACCGAATCAAGGAACCCTCAGACAGAGCGTTTTCTTTCAGTGTCTGTGTCTTTCTTCATTCGGTCACTCGTCCTTTCCGCTGTTTTAATTCTCAAGTTTCAACTTTTTGCCCAAACTTCAACTTTTGTATGATCTTACTTATATTCGAGTTAACCTAACACGACATCTTTTTCAGAACCAATACTGTTTTTTAGATCTCACTAATGTCTTTCACAAAATTACCTTGCAGGCATAGCATGCCACACAGGTATAGTTACGTGCTCGAATTTTTTTTTAAGCGCAAAGATATAAAAAAAAATTGAAAGATTTTGCTATATTATTTATTAGCAACAGTAACAATGTTAACGACCCTGCATTAACAGCAGGGGTATCAACCCAGGATGCAGCTCCAGAAGATAAAATCAATTGAGAACTCGAGAACCCCTCAAAAAGTGTAAGCGAATTTCTACACTTTAAACACGCATAAAAAGCTACCGAACAATAAAGTTTGGTCCCGTTTACACAAAGTATTCTTGAAGAAGCACTATTTCTAGTTTGAAAAATTTACTTCACAAGTAAACAAACGTGATTCGTGTACCTTCGAAGTGCAATTCGTGCCCTTCGAATACCTGCCGCGTACTTTTTCTTGCAACAGAAAAAAAAGATTAGAGAATTTGTCCTTGTTAAAATTCAAAATGAACGGCTTTTAAACCAGTAGCTAATAAGAAAGCTTCTGCCCAAACTGCTCAGGCGCCATTTTTTGCGCCACTGTCGTAATTTACACATTGGAGGTATAGGTTATGGCCAAGGTAAATTTTCACTTGACCTAAATTATACTCGTGAATAACCTGTATGAAGAGCTCCACATTCATCCGTTAGTAATTCAGGACTTCCTACATTCTTCAGTAAGACACCTTGGATTACAATTTTTTTTTTAATTTGTATGCATCACGTTTTTTAGATTCGCTTTTAAAATCCTACTTCTGAAAGTTGCCGAGAAGTAGGCATTGGAAATGAAGACTTAATAAAACATTTGATCTGCGCAAAGTATACTTTCTCAATTAAGCGGAGCGCAAGTTCGTCCTCTACTTGCACAGGGGTTGCGATGATGTCAGAACGCAGAGCTCTTATTGGCAGATTGAACAAAAATAGTGGGTAGACCTCGAGGCATCCAGCATTGAGGTCTACCCCCTATCCTTTCAATCAAAGCCAATCAGAGCTCGGGGTCGTTCTGACGTCACCGTAACTCCTACGCAAGGAGCAGAACAATAAAGTTTGGTCCCGTTTACACAAAGTATTCTTGAAGAAGCACTATTTCTAATTTGAAAAATTTACTTCACGAGTAAACAAACGTGATCCGTGTACCTTCGAAGTGCAATTCGTGCCCTTCGAATACCTGCCGCGTACGTTTTTCTTGCAACAGAAAAAAAAGATTAGAGAATTTGTCCTTGTTAAAATTCAAAATGAACGGCTTTTAAACCAGTAGCTAATAAGAAAGCTTCTGCCCAAACTGCTCAGGCGCCATTTTTTGCGCCACTGTCGTAATTTACACATTGGAGGTATAGGTTATGGCCAGGGTAAATTTTCACTTGACCTAAATTATACTCGTCAATAACCTGTATGAAGAGCTCCACATCTCATCCGTTAGTAATTCAGGACTTCCTACATTCTTCAGTAAGACACCTTGGATTACAATTTTTTTTTAATTTGTATGCATCACGTTTTTTAGGATTCGCTTTTAAAATCCTACTTCTGAAAGTTGACGAGAAGTAGGCATTGGAAATGAAGACTTAATAAAACATTTGATCTGCGCAAAGTATACTTTCTCAATTAAGCGGAGCGCAAGTTCGTCCTCTACTTGCACAGGGGTTGCGATGATGTCAGAACGCAGAGCTCTTATTGGCAGATTGAACAAAAATAGTGGGTAGACCTCGAGGCATCCAGCATTGAGGTCTACCCACTATCCTTTCAATCAAAGCCAATCAGAGCTCGGGGTCGTTCTGACGTCACCGTAACTCCTACGCTAAGGAGCAGACGACTTGATCTCCGCATAGCCTCGCATGCTAGTGTTTCGGCGTCCCTGTCACACGGCTACATATCGGTATTCGAGGCACCAAGATTATGAGTAGATGTTTTATTTTCACTTTAGAGCGACGTACAGGGTGCATTGTCAATCAAACCCTGGTCCCCTTTCGGCTACCGCCCTTCTAGGCACGAGAGAAGGGCATCAAATAAATATCGAAGTATTTACATCTATACTCCGTTTCACATTAACACCGACCGCAGCCAGCGCTGCGATCTGATGGAGCCGATTGGCCAAAGGTGCATCGTCACGGCACTCATCGCCTTTCTACGCTTTCTATCACCAACTATATCACTATCGCACAGAGAATTCACCCATCCTGCACTTTGTTTGTGTGTGATTGGTTTAGCCGGCGAAAACACGCCCAGAAAGACAACGAATGCCACAAGGATGCACTTTTGGAGTGACTTGAGTATAGCTAAATCAACTCGTAGCATTTCCAACGGGCGGACTCAAAGAAAAACGGAGTATAGCATGCCATTTTTTAGAAAATTATAGTCCTTAGAGTTAAGTTCTAAAATTTCGCATATGTAAAAATAAAATAAAATAATTATCTTTAATCGCATGTGAAGCGGCGTTTCACGAAGGCCAAACAGCTTGTCGCATAGAAACATTGCCCATGTAACACCACCGTACCTATTGGGGTTTTGTTTATTTGTTTCACTTAGACGCTAAGGTGTGTGTCATAATTTTCAAAGCTCTAATGTAAAGTATAAATGAAAAGCGACAAACCTCTATAACATATCGGCTGCTTCCACGAGGCCTTCATTCACCAAGCAGGTATTGTTTTGTTTTTCTATCAATGGACAAGCGGGCCCATGTAGACACACCGTACAGTTGTATTTATAATGTTCAATAAAGTTGGAGATGAAATCGGCAGACCTCCATATCTTTACATTAAGTGCAAAGGAAACATCCCAAAACATCAAATCAATCAACTTTTTTTTTTATTTTGAGGTTATTCTGCATTGCGAAGTACTTTGCTTAGTGTAAGAGGACATGCTTTAATGCTAAGTACGCACATTTGATGTCCCTGCGGATGTATATCAAATAGGGTTTCAAATTGATAAACTTCTAAACTCACGCAACAACGCCGCGTATATTAAGTTGCAACATCAATTTAAAGCATAAAAATAGTGCAAAGCACTTTAGGCGATTGCTTCGGCAACTCGGAAGGCAAGCACTTTGTCGCCTAAAATGTTTATTTACCGACCAACTTAAAAAAAAAACGCTTTTCCGGAAAGCATGCAACGTTGGGTGCCCGGTGAGATACACAAGCCAGACAAATTTCTTGAACAAAGGCTGCTTGGCGAGGTAGTATACATTGCAGGAAACATTTTGGCACACTTTTACTAGGTCATATGCATTGAACATGCGTAACACAAACCTGCTTCTATTTCGCTTATACTTACACATGTCAAATGCGCGTTGTTAATAATGCACCACATTTAGAAACTTTTCTAATACAGCAGTAATGCATATTTATTGATAGCACTCAGAAGTTCAAAGAAGTTATAAAAAATTACTTGCCTACTTAAACGAATTGAGTTCGCAGAAAGTCTTTTGATCAGCTTAGTTGCGCGTCGTTATTAATGCAACTGGTACCGTTTTGAGTACTTGTTTGACTGAGGTGGTAGTAGAACCATAATAATAATACACGTATTCTTATTTACCGACACATTAGCCAAATATATTCATCTCACTGAACACACGAATGTATGTCCAGTGAGTATAATTTTGGTGCTACCGTTTTTTCCTATGCCACATGATTTCCTGAAGCATCGCATTCTTAGAAGAACGTTATATGAGGCGAGTCCTATTTTTTTCGCTTTAGATTTCTGCCCCCTACATTCTGCTCCCCCCCTCCCTTCCCCCCTGAAAAAAGAGAAAAGAAAGGAGCTTCAAGTCAAATTGAAAATTTTATCTTACATTTAAAGGTTTTAGTACGTTGTTTCTGCATTGCTGGAATGATATTCTCTAACCATACAAGTTGAAATGCATGTTCTTTTGTATACTGTAGTGAGGCCTACTTAGCCAATGAGCTTCACGACGTGCTCTGCTGATGATATCAAAATCTTACATGACCGAGAAAATTTGCGGTATATAATATATACGATGTCTCCAACGAAGAAAAACTATTTTGTGTTATAAAATACTGACTCTAGAAGAATACTATACTGAAGTGTCATTTGCCTGAAATAACTCTGTCATCACGTACCTGCGCAATTGTACCGCCAGAGTATTCGGTATAGCTGTGCGAGTAAAACACATTCTATAAACAGTACCTGTATTATGTCATGCCGTTTAATATACAACTGTAAAAAGTTCGGCCTCTGAGGAGTAGTAGCATGCTATAGATACCAGGTTTTCGAAACAACGCAACATACTTTCATTCCCAAATCCTACTGCAAACTCATGTATCAACTGGTACCGTTTTGAGTAGTTGTTTACGTTAAGTGTTTTCTGTCTTATTGGGAAGTAACGACATAAGGATTATGCGACGCATATGAGAGTTACAATAACTATACTGCAGCAGCTATGAACGAGCACCTGCAAAAACAATGTTCGGCATAAACAGTAGGGGGCACGCTTCTGGTGTGGGTAGCAAAAAGGCGAGAACCAAGGGACCACACAAATACAGTCCGCAGTCGTTGCATGTGCTCTTAATGAGATTCTGCAAGGGATCATATTTTGGCGCACTGCACCGCGGTTAATCTAAGCCCGCCGCAGGGTAATAAGAGCTGTTCCCTTCACACCAAACTAACTCGCGGTGCGTCGTGTGACGATATCTCGCGTGTGCCGCTTTCTTTACTTTCTATGGCCCTACGCGAAGAGGAAACCCGAAGCGTGGAAGCTGTATACTGCGTTTCTCCTTACAATGTACCTCAGCGGACGCCACAAGCCATCCCAGCCAAACCAGGGCTGTGAACGGTTCACGTGACTGCGCGCCCCGCACGTCGCTGTGCCCCTCCCGATGGTCACATGACACTCATACAACATTCGGTTGGCTCCGATGGCTCGTAGCGTTCGCTGCGGTCCATGGTAAGGTGAAGAAGCGGAAGATATCAGTGCCGAGGAGCGCGACGACCTCTCGGTCAAACGCGATCCGGAGGCTGTTGCGAAAGCGAGGTGTTCTTCGCAACTCGAGCGAGCATTGAAGGGGTGATGGCAGCTCGGATCTCGGGATGTGCGCGCTGAAATGTTTGCGCGTCGCGTAATTGTCTTTTTGTACAAGTCGTTTCAGTTAACTCCAGACGCAGCCAACGCTACGAGGTAATGGTACCGATTAAGCAGCGTGAAGAGCGTAAGCCGCTAGGCCTTTTTTTGTTTAGGATTGGTTCAGCAATGATATATAACGTATACAGAAACATGACGAGCACCATGATGGTGCGCTTTTGGCGCTGTTTGATTGGTCTGGTTAGCTGGCAGCGTCGACTCCCGTCTGGAATTAAGTTGAAACGAAGTAGGAATAGTTTAGCTTCCTTTTTCAATACCCCATTTGGCTATGATAAGTTTTGCTGCTGTTTCGTGATAGGAACGACGACTAAAATAAAATTAAGAGAGAGCACTGAAAGCACAGGTAACATAAACATATATATCTTCAGAATTTGAAGGTTTCTAGAGAAACGTTTTTCACTGCGTTCAAGATCATGCATCGCGTGCTTAAAATTTCTAGAACCGCAAAAAGCTATTTCTACACTTTTGGAGGAGTCGATAAAGGTTACTGGAAGCTTGGAAATAGGCATCGTTCATGGCACTGCTGCAAACGCTGGCGCGTTTTATGCAAACAGCAAATTTGCTTTTATTCTACCAGAGTTCGCGTTTCTGCTTACCAGTCAAGTAGCTTTCACGGAAAAGTGATCGCGCCAGTCGGCATGAACTGTCAAGAGAAAGTTAATGCCTCTCGCAGTGCAGAGTTGCAGCTTCATTTTCCCCGCAATGGTGTTCCTTCAGGGCTACTTTTCAATTTTGCCTGGAAGATGTATGGTCGATTCGCTTCAGGCGTAGTTTGAAATATCATTTTTCATTATTTTGACGGCGTTACTTTTCTTCAATCTTTACACATGCGACATCGCTCATGTTGACAAATATGTGATTGTTTTACTCACTTTCGTATTTTCTAACTCTCTTAAAATGTACAGCTCGTGCCTGTAGTTCTCATATGTGAGGTGACTTGTGATACCTCATGATATCCTTACGAAAAGAAAGGAGCTATTGTGGCGTGTTTTGCATATTGCCCTAAGTTTTGCAGTCACCGCCAGCTGCGCGGTGTTGAAAGTATAGCTGCGACGTTTTTACGTCTCTAAGCGCATAACATAACCCGGTTCAATATCTTGAGCAAGTCTGCACGCCGCCCTCACGGAATAAACCACAATAAAACGCTCCACCTCCCTACTCTGTCTGCTGCCCCGACAAGACACCACACCCCACATAAAAACAGCAGCATACATATTGTTTCCTCGGAGAGGTCAACGTGACGGCGTGCGAGATCTATAACGAGAAAAAATTAAATCCTACAAAAAAAATGGGCGCGCAAAACAGCGCGGCAAAGTAAACCGAATTCAATTGCATTAGAAGGAGAGAAAAGAAAATCTGGAAAGATTACGTAAACTCGCACATCGGCAAAACTAGGCCAGTCGAAATCTAAATCGCTCCCACCCCCCCCCCCCCCCCCCCAAAAAAAAATAAAAATAAACATGCGCGTTTTAAGATGTTGCATTGGATGGGGCCATGCAATTCCGCGCTCGCCATTATAAACTTTCGAATCGGCAATACGCCGCACCGGCCTCCATGACCGCCACTCCGTTGCACTACATACACGGAACAGAAGCTTTCCTGTTGACCTGTATATCATTCACAAGCCCTAATGAAGCCTTCTGTTTTATTTATTTAATTAAATTAATTAACTTAATTATTGCGTCAATAGGCCTTCATACTTGATTACTTGATGGTGGAGTGGGATGAAAATATGTATATGGTATATGTGATATAACAAGAAGCAATGAAAACTTATGTAGGTTCATAACGCTCACTAAAGGTATGGCCCAACATTTCAATTAATTAGGTATGTGCGCTGTAAATAATAAAGAAAAAAGTTTACATTGTAGCTCCAATAATATCACATGAGAGCCCTCTAATTCAGCTCCGTATTGGATAAAGAGTTCTTAAATATCAAGATTTATACTGCTTCACTACATATTCAAGCAGCACTACGAATGTGTCTGAAATTGAGTAAGCGGAGAAACCGACAATTCACCAGCTCGTAAGGCTGCCGAATCAAATTTTAGAAACTATGTTTCTAATTTTTACCACGTACGAAAATATTTATTGTTTTGCTGCCTATTTGAAGACTTCCTAGCTGCGACCCATTAAAGAAATCATGAAACGATTTTGAAATCGAAATTCATCAACCGCACGTCGTAAAAGGTGTAAGAATAAAACGGAAACACAAAAATAAAGGGCCAAACACATTTTTTTTGCATAGAAATTTTAAGAGAAGGGCGGACTCCTTATATCTTCTTTCCGAAAGCTCTCTCTGCTTTTCATCTGCGATGCATCTGCGGTGCCAAAGCCGTCAGGCATATCCCCGTCGCTTATTGGATAAAAGCCTAACCTCACCAGCACCGTGATCATAAGAAATAAATAGCCGGCGAATGTGTCTTAAATGTTTCGTTAAAGAATATTCTGATCCATGTTTTGTAGCATAATTAGCGATGTGACGGAAATTGCTGAATTTTATAATGCTCGGAGCCATGCGCCATCGATCATGTGGTAAACGAAGCAAGAGATAGATTAGACTGTGCCTGCTCTTTCAACCGACAAGCGTCGTCTGCTGAGGAGAGCTCGGCCGCGCGCGTTGCATGCCGGTCGCAATGCCTGCTATCTGCTGAACAAAATGGCGTCGGTGGTGATCGTTGACATGGTCGGCGTGGGGGAAGCTCATTGTTCCGCGTAGAGCGCATTCTTTGATGGAATTCCCGTCGTGTGTCGCGATGATAAACCAGCACATCCTAGAAGGGAAGATCCACCTACTCGTGCGGCGATGTTGTGGTGGCACCTCAAGACAGCAGGAGCGCTCGTGCCGTCGTGTTTGTTTACTTTGACAAAAGTGGTGCTTTCTTAGCATTTGTGTCCTCGAACATCTCCCGATTTCTTGTTTTGCGCATTTCATGCGTGTGCTCAAGTTCAACGTATTTCTGGTGCGTACTGTATTTAAAGGCGTGTATGGATGGTACGAATTTCGTCGCGTTTTCTTCACCCCATAAAAGTGATTAGTGTTAGCATTCATGAACGCTCGCAACGTCTATGGGGTCACAAAATCATATTTCTACGTTGCTATATCGCTGCTAAGATTACATCGTTTTTTACAATCGTAGCAAAGGCATGTGGCGTGATTTGTACTATCGGTAAAATTGTGTGTTAAAGTCATGATCGTCCACTGCATCTTTTTCTTTTCTTTTTTTCATCCACTCTGCCCTGCGAGCCTATTCTGACAAAATAAAAATTAATAAGGCTTGAGCCCATAGAAACCTCTGTCCAATTTACTGCTCCACCAGTAAGTGGCAGCGCGTCCCTTTCTTTTAGAGGCACTGCGGAAACAGCTGACGGCGTCAGAGAAGCGGCCGTCAGGCTGACAACCTGCTGCGCTTGTTGCAATGGTTGCAGGAGTGTGTACGCGTGGCGCAGAGCGGTTGTTCCGGTCGCTTCGGTCACAACGGACGCAGTCGTAGCTAACGCGCTCGTTGCAAGTGCCCGAATTACGGTTTGTGCAGTCCGGAGCTTTAAAAGAAAACGGCTGCAGTTTCAACGCTTGCCACTCGAGGAACCACGTCGAAGCACCTGGTGCAGGCTCATCGGTTTGAGGGACCCCAGGTCTAAGGTCATCCGTGTATGCTCGGAACATTCCGTACACTGGAGTCGCCACGCCTTGTCGTCCGATTCCGACGAGGAACTGGAGACTTCGTCGGAAGACTCGTCGCACTTTCCAAGAGGCGCACCGGCGTAAGGACCAGTCTCGATGCTGTCGCTGTAGAGCAACATATCTAATTGAATTTCGCTCAGCTGCGATTTGTCCATGGCTATCGCGGTGATGAGAGGCGCCCGATTCAGAAAATATGTCGGTGGCATCGGCGCCATCAGCGCAGTAAAGCCCTGTGGTGAAACCTACCGGCACACCGCAAGCTCGCCGCTAACGCTCCCATTCTCCTACTGCCGACAGAGCTTCCGGTTCCGGTGCCAAAGTACGTCACGGCCGTCAAAATTACGCCGCGGCTTGTTTTGCGGTGAGTTGGAGAGAAATAAAAACTCGATATTTTATTATTTTTTCGTGCAGAAGTTCATTAACCGAAACAAAAACGGATGCCTGTTCTGCGTTCAGTGAACATTGAAGGTTACATGTAAAAGTTATTTGTAAAAAGTAAAAAAACGCATTTCATGGTTCCTTTAAGTGTGCTGCTTCAATGTCCCCGCAAAAAATGCCGCATTTAACAAGCGCCACGTGAAAGTTACTAGCAGTATTGCCACAACAGCGAATGTTATTAGTTTCACAGCGTGTATGTTCCGGTTCTTGATGATTCTGTACCCTGAGACCTAAACGTACTCATTTCCCGTATCGATTTCCTCACACACTACGACACAGGGGAGACGCGAAAGCAGTGCAAAGGTGCTGTACAACTAGGCCCCGAAGACACCCTGCACCTAATCGCCGATAAGACTGCGTTCACTCCTGCCGCTTATAGCAACTCACTCAGAGGGACGATGAATAGGCACAACTCCCCTGTTAATGGATGCCTGCTTGCAGGGACAGCATTTATCAAGCGTGTCGACGTGTAGATAAGGTCTGGTGCAACGTAGGCTACAGAGCTGTTACCAAACTCATTGCGAGTATTACGATTTTGTTGGGTTTTGGTTTCTATACAGACGATTAATCATTAGAGGATCCTCCGACGCGGTCTATACAGGCAAAATACACATAGCCTACAATATATATTTTGGTCGTCTTACCATTAATATGAGGGATTCACAGTAGCATTTTCCTAAGTTTATATTAAATGTCAAGTACAGGTAGCTAACGAGTGAATCGTTTATTTTGCGTTATAATCTTCGGGTAATAATTCTCAACGCCAAGTATATTTTCATGACGTAATCCAAATACCTTTTCATTCACAATCTGAATAAAAGTTTTACTATTAGTTCTTGTTCCATAAAAATAATATCCTTACTCAAGAGGCTCAAATAAAACAATATATTAACAATAGCTTTCACGTCGCCCCGAGGCTTCGTTGCGTTATCATTCACTTAGAAAAAAGGGTCAGTATAGTCCTCCCTAAAGGGAGGAACGCTCTTGACACATATGTTCCTTCAGAAATGGAGGAACTTTCGTCCATAAAGCAGGGGAGCAAAAGTTCCTCCGTCACCTGCATCTCAATATGGCGGCCACAGAATCGAGCAAACCGAGCTTCAATAAGGCTTAACGAGAAACATCGAAGTCTCAGTGCACGGAGCGAGAGGAGCAGCAAGTAAAAAACGTAACACGAGCTTTCCGCGAACTGTATTTATTTCCTCCGGAGCCGGCTTCTCCTCGCAGGTAAAGAAACTTACGTTTCGAAAGCAGGCAGTCACTCAGTCGTCTCATCGTCAACACTGCGATGTCAAACGGAGACAACCGGCACCCAGTTCGCGCACTCTGTCTTACCTTGCGTATTCCTCGAGCCACAATTTTTTCGTCAACCGTTGCGTCAACCGCACATCACGAAGGAGTGGTCAACCATTCGCCCGCAAAACCAAAAGCCGCTCTCAAAAAAAGCAAAATCCGAAGCAGCCTCCTGGCTCGTTTCAGCACGGTAACACGAAATCATGGCGTAGCCGCGGAAGCGTAAAAGGAGGTTAAATCGCTTGCCACCAGATGGCGAGCGTCAAGCAGATTGATCACAAGTAGCTGAAGCTAGGTGGCGCTAGTTACCGCCCAATTCATGTTCTACAAAAAATATTTTATTTTCTGACGCCACCATTGCGCTTCGGGAGCCTGTATTTCACTGTAGACACACTGGTAGACACATTACGCGTTCTACGGTACAAGCATCAGCTGCTGAACACACATAGAGCGCATACACATACGTACAAACATCAACACAACAGCATACAAACAGCAATAGCCAAACAGCACACCAACGCGACTTCACAACTCCCGTGTTAGTTAGAGTTTTGAGAGTAAGGAAGACAAACGAAGTGTTGCTGAGCCGACTCCCGTGCTCTGCGTTTCCGTCTTTTATACTGGTCGTTTTGGAAGCATTTCGACCTTTTTCGGTGACTCCCGTAAGCAATAAAAAATATACCCAGCATGTTGATTTCTTTCCAGCAATGTCATACATCTGAGAGTATTTTTAACGGCCCAGGGGATGAATCTCTTGGCGAAAAGAAAACGCTCTTGATCATGCCGTAATTATTTGGGAAGCCAATAAATCGAGCCGCTCCAATGCGGTTCCAAGCCTCGGTTTGTTTCCTCTGCACGGCACGTCAGCCGGTATTTCTATTGTAGTGTTTGTTTTTCTATTTGTGCTGCTCGCGCACGGCTGCAATCGCCGTCTTGAACCACCTGTGCAGAGCGCCAGACATTCCTCAGCTGGAAGTGCATGCTTCACGGGCAGAGAGATCGCTTTCCAATCAACTTGAATCGGCAGTCAAAGCCGCGACTTGCGGCAGGTGTTAAGTGTACGGAGCTACCCCGTGGCGAGCCTTCGAAAACGTCTAGCGCTCATCCCAGCGCGCCACTTTGGAAGGCAGTTTCTCCAGGAACAGTAGTGTACTTAAACAGCAAAATAAAGCCGAGCTTCTTTCGATTTTTTCGATTTTACCTTTTTTTATGCTAAAAATTTAATTGTAATTATAGTACATACTTTCCGTCATTATTTTGTACTGTTCAGTCTTTTTCACCAGAGCGCAATCGCTCCCAGGGACCGACAGTCACATTGGCCACCGGGTACGATAGGAGCTTACCGTTCAGTACCAGCGTTCCAACATGATTATCCGCACGACGATCGACTGCACCTAATTTCTTCAAGCGGTCTTAAATTTCTTTAATGCGCAGCGGGAATGTCAACCTGCGACACCCCACCCCTCCGATCACGGCCCGACCAGCGGCATCAATGCCCGACAGTTTACGTCATTTCATCTTGTTGTTACACCACTGATACGCGAACACACGGTCACATCGGCGATAATTCCAGTCTTCAGTTCACTACGCACAACACTGCCATCGCGATGTTGCTGCTATGTTGCTGACACGCAGAAATACAGAACCAAGTTGAACGCCGGTTGGCACTCGGCACGGGAGAACAGAACTGAACACAGCACGGAAGGCACCCAGGCATCCGGCAGGAAAAGCTGTCAGCATTGGACACGGTTCCTGCGATTTCCATAACGTCGAAAACGGCGATACAGTGCCTCGTGGTTCCGCTACAGTGGCCTAGAACGTAGTTCCGCGTACGTCCCGCAATCCAGTCTTACCCAGTGTACGTAGCGCTGCTGGCACTGCTCCGGAACTTCGCTGTTTCTAGCGGCTTCATTTGTTCGTTTGAAAGAAATAGTGGTAAAAACATCAATTGCAACCGAAATTTTCTGCACGTTTGGACTAGAAGACGGAATTAACGGCGGCCTTCGCTGCCGCTGAAGCTCAATCAACTCAACAACATTTATTTAACAACGTGCGCGACGTGCTCGATAGATGAAACCGAAAGAAGATGCCTCCGTCCTTCTCGAGTTTGCTTGGGGGCGCGTCAGTAGAAGGGAGGAACACGCGCCGGTGCTACTACCTTTTACCTTCAATTTTTCTTAGAGTGCAGGGTCAGGGCCCGGCAGTCGGAACGGCACGAGGCAGCCGAGTTATGAAATGAGGCCGAATAGGCCTCATTTCATAACTCGGCTGTGATGGCGCCGAAGCCCGCCGCCATCACAGCTGATCGCAGCCGCCCAGTGTACGTAGCAATGTCGGCATCGTTTCGAAGCTTAGCGGTTTATGACGGATCTGTTTAAACTTATTTCTTTGTAAATGTCAAAAACGCCGCGGCAAAAGAAACGACTGAAGGACCGGGACCTCGTCGTCTTGGCCCCTGCGTAAACGGCTCAGATCTACACCTGGGTGCCCAAAGTCTTGTTTATCAAACAGCGCGCTGATGAAGCTTTATAGCAATGATATTTGTATAGTTTTCCTTGACGTCAGTGGAGAATAAGGACTTTTAATTTTCCTTCCATCGGTCCCCGTTTGTTTATGCCTGTTTGGGTAAACTAAAAAATTAAAAAAAAACTTAATAAAAAAAAAAAATACCGCGCCCCCGAGGGATCGAACCGTCGACCACTTGGTCAGTAGCGCGATGTTCTACCCCTGCGCCACCTGAACAGGGAGGAACTGCACCTCCTCCTTTCATCCAAACTTCAGTTCCTCCCTTCACTGGGCAACTTGACCACAACAAGGAGGAACAGTGGCCCGTTGCTACCTTTTCTCCTCCTTTTTTCTTAGAGTATACTAGTTAATAGATTTCCCAAATTATTTTAGTTTACGTGTTTGTCTTTTTTGCTTGAAGTGCAGATATTATTATATATGCATTGTATAAACTATATTTGCTTGAAGTGCATATATATATATATATATATATATATATATATATATATATATATTAATTTTTGTGGGTTTTATAGCAGGAAAAAGTAAAACTTGGTAGAGCCCATCATTTATATTGCTTTTAATTTTGTTTTATCAATTCATGACAGCTTCCTTTATTGTTGGAAAGAATTCTTTATTTTTTGATCAAGGGATTTGAAAATAAAATTTCAGCTGTCACTCTATTAACTCGAATGTAAGTCATATAACAGCTATTTAAACATATATTAAGATAAAATATCTGTGACTAAAAATTATGCAAATACATTGAGTACCCAGATACGAAGCCACACTTGCCATTACGTAAACAATCAAAGTGAAAACACACCTTGAGAGTAGGGTCAAAAAATGGGACAACGCAAACCGTCTCAGAGCTCAGCTGTAAAATTTATTTTCACGTTTCTCCTTACTATAGGCCACAATTCCTCAACTATCGCTAACACCAACAATCGTCAACCACACACACAGTCAGGTAGACACTGTCCAAGCGGTCACAAAATGCCCTCTACCTTAAAGGCACAACCACATGGAACTTTTTTTTCTCACGCTCCTCGCAAGCGTCAACGTAGGCGCGCGTCGTTTGAGGTCACCCACAAGAATGCGACGCGTGTGCCGACGCCGAAATCTGACCGGGACAGACATTGGCACAGAGCGCAGCGCGCGGGCACGCGGGAAAAATGTCCCGCCCTTTTATGTTCGACTACACGGCCATTCACAAGCTGACCAGTTTGGCCGACGTACGATAACTCCCGAGCGATGGGAATACCGTAGAAAACTGCTTCTTCAGAAGCGAGGCCTGGTGCTTGGCGTTTGTTCAGACGCCCTCACTTACCATCCGAAAAAGGGGATAAAGTATTCTGTTCAAAGTTATCCTAGAAGTCAACGCTCACGCAATACCTTCGCCCCAAAGCTTTCAAATTGCGAAAAACGGTATGGTAATACGGCAAGCAAACCCAGGTGTCATGCTTCCTGCACTCCAAAAAAATACATTCTAAGGTCGACATAACCGCCTTTGCAACGCTCACTACGCCGTTCATAGAGCAGCCCGATTGCGTTAATTTCGACGTCAGAGCAAGAGTCCCCTTCCTGCAAATGGTGGCAATATGATTTCTTTAGGGCAGAGGTCGACAGCGTTTTGCTCCAGCGGGCCAAATCGCCTGAAAGGGGAGACCGAATGGGCTGGGTAGTAAATTGGGAGGGAAGGAGGGGGGGGGGGGTAGGTCGATTAGTGAACTAAAATAACGGATATGACGCACAGTGAGTCGTTATTTTCAATGCCGCACGCAATATTTGGCAAGGCTCTTGACGTCCAGGTCCTGACTCCGTGGTTGTTGAAGAGCTACGCAATTCTGGTTCGAAAGTCGAAAAACAACAAAAACTACAAAGCATTGAAGGTTACCGTCCAATTGCTCGATGCTGCGTGGACCACAAGATTCTCTCTGAAATTACGACCAGTCGCTTAAACAGATTCCCCATACTAAGCACGACGACCTTAATTATTGATTTCCAGTGCATGAACTTGGGCACACCTTGGCACTGGATAATATTGTGCGTGTGCATACAAACCTAGACAACAGGCTCGCGGTTTTATCATCATACGTCGATTTCTCCGGATTTGGAACTTACCATACTTCTTGTGCCATTAGTCCTGGAGAACAAGGACGCGTATGTGTTTGTACGGGAAGGGGGGGGGAGGGGGGAGCTTTTTAAGAAGCCTGCTGGGGGCCGTATAATATTGCTTCGAGGGCCACAAGTTGCCGACTCCTGGTTTAATGCATTCCTGAGAAGAGAGTGTGCCACTCTACGCTTTACCGCCTTTGGATGACAACTGTTAGAGTGTATACCGGTCTTCGGCGCGTCTTTACCGTAGCCCCAACACAAACCCTGGTCAGAAAATACCTTCAAATACAGAAACTGTAGAACGTCATTGGTACGAATCTCTTTTTGTGAACGAGAATTCAGGAGCCTGCCACTTTACAAAATCAAACCATTCATATACATGACAACCTTAAAAAAGCGAATAAATAAGTCGTCTCACAATTGCTAAGGCCCTAGGCTAGGCGTCAACTCTAACTTAGCGACGCTTGCACTACACGGCACAACACCCCCAGATAAATTTCGGACATTACCGGCGCTAGGAAGAACCTACACAATCACCTTGCTCCTGCGCGAAAACACGCTCTGTCAACTTCAGCAGCCGTTGACCTTATGTAGAGCTCAATAAGGTTCACGAACTGCCAACATCAATGCCTGAAGCGCTTTGAAACCTTACCAAACTACCCCTCCCCCGAACTGCCGCACACTACAAAGAAGCACAGCCCGTCTAGTGATTAGTACGAGTCCTTATTGCATAAGGAGCCCAACCTGTGTGATTTTGAACTGGAACGGGGCCATAAGCCAAATTCGCTCTTCAGAACTACTTAGCGACAACAAGGTGTCGACCAGGGTACTGAACCGAACCCGAACCGTGAACCTAAAACCGGAAAAAACCGTTATTTTCGCGCGAACCGAGTTGAATCGGAACGAAATAATTTTTTCGCAGCGGAGCGGAACCGATATGTTTTCCATGCCGTTTTTGGTTCATACTCGAAGTCAAGTCGCGTGAAAAGTACGTGGCGAAAAACACAGTAACCTCAAAAATAAACCCCAAAAATTGAGAACAAAATATTTTCGCGCCATCCGGAGTTGAGCCGGACCGATATAATTATTTTTTTCATTCCTGGGCAAAACTGATAAATTATTTTTGCGGTGTTTCGTTCATGTGGGAAGTCAAAAAGCGAAAAAAGTAGGTAGCGGAAAGCTCTGTAACGTTCCATTATCAGGTTTCCTCATAACGGTCGTATTCATAATTTATAAAGTTCGCCTTGAGAACTCAAACGAAATGAGCACAGTAACTATAAATTCTCTAATATTTCCGGTCTTATGTATTTCTTGAACAAATGCCCACATTCGCCCCAACCTTTTCTTGGGGACCGGAAATGGTTCATCAAAGAAAATTTATAACTAGAACATACCCAATTCGTACGTCAGCAAAAGCGACCAATTAATGAGCCTGTTTGTTGGCAGAACGGCGAGTTGGGCTAGTTGGTTTTTCATCTCGTACTGAACGCAAAAAAAAGACAAAAGAGGTATAGACAACACGCCAAGTGTTGTCTATACCTCTCTTTGTCCTTGTGTTTTTTTTGTTTTTGCTTTGCGTTTAGTCCGAGAGCTGTTTGCTTTTTCTTGTCTTCAATTTTGTAGAGTTGTGTTCAATTTACTTTAAACGCCTTGATTTCATTGCACAACTGATCGGATAAGAAAGCGATACAAAGGCCGATGGATATTTTCGAACCTGCACTAGTTGCCATACTGTGGCGCATCTAATCTGCTTTTAAAATAACTCAGCTGATTGAATAATCTGCGGTGCCAACATGGTGAAAGCTGTGCGTCTCATCGGTGAAATGAACGAGGAATGTTCTGACTCCGAAGAAGAGATCGGCTCCAGTGACCCTGAAGTTGAGTCCCACGCTTCGCAATCTCTACTGGAGAATCCTGAGAGCGCACATCTCTGATGATTCCGACTTGCTGGAAGGGATGAGATGCGCCGCTCACACGCTGCGGCTGGCAGTTAGTGACGCCTTGAAATGCTCGGGCTGCGGGCACATTGTTGAAGAAAGCCGTGCGCTTGTTAAGAGACTACGTGTCCAAGTCTGTTATGTCCCTGATAAGAAAGCTAGGGTTGAAGAAACCAGTGCTGGATCGTCCAACGCGGTGTCTTCTGTGCTGAGTGTACATGGATCCTCGCTACCACCTTCTTCTCACCCCTGAGCAAAAGTACCGGGCCACGTTGCATTTGACAAAGACTTGGAGGCGGATCACAGCTCTGCAATGCGAGCAAGATTCTACCCTTCCTGAAACTGCGGCGGCTCCAGAAGATCCGGAAGGCGCCCTGGAAGCGCTCCTCAAGAAAAGAGAGGTTGATGCTAGAGTGCACGTTCGAGGTACACAGTAGTCCACTTGATATGGCATGCCTCCTGGAAATGCTAGAGAAGGAGCCGTGGCTTTCAAGGGACGCTAACGTGTTGCAGTTTTGGGAGGAGAGAAGGGAACGCCATCCAGAACTTGTGCCTGCGACCCAGGTCAGCGTGGAGTGAGCCTTTTCTGCACTGAAGTTCATTTTATCGTCTCAGAGGTGCCGTCTTTCCCCGGATATGCTTGACGACGTCCGGCTTCTTCGGTCAGCTGCCTCACATTGAACTGCGCTTTCACCCATGTCCGCAGAGCGCCCCAGCAATAGCTCGTTCGTTCCACACAGTAATTTGAGCCTTGCTTTTTATATGTAACACTTTCATAAAATATGCATAGTTTATCTTTTGCTGTCGTCAATTGTTTCTATAGCATATGAGTACGAACCGGTTCGAACCGGTTTAAACCTTTATTTTTTCACTCCGGAGTTGAATCGGAGCTGAACCGTTTTCCTGAACCGGAACGAAAACCGGAACGAAAAACATTTCAGGTTCGACACCCTGGCGTCGACCGACACTATGCTAAGGCTCTTTTTGCAAAAAAGACAGACACCACACGCTGCCACGTCCCATTCTCGTTAATCACGATACGTAGGCGAAGTTCGGGTTTGTCATCCCTTTACAGGAAGTTGACAGCCAAATCGGGCATGGTTGTGTTAGTCACGCTCTTTACTACTGATTCTAACTCACAATCCTTAAGAACAGCTAACATACCTTCTTTTTTTAGTTTCTGAACATTTTTGACGCAAGGATGGAATAAGCTGCCCAACACTGACTCAACTTTTTCTTGAGCGGACGCAACCGGTAGTGCCGAAAATCTACCTTTAATCTTATTAATCATGATGCTTAAACCATCAGACTGGAAGGAAACTTTCGAAGAAATTTAGAAGGTACAGAAATGCGTGACAATCATCTGTTTCCTGTTCTTTCTAATTTTCTTGAAGCTCCCTTCCCAGTGATAGGGTTTAAACATCATGATTCATAGGGACCAGCTTTCCTGCACTTTGACCATTTTTTTCGGTTTTACCTGTTTCGAACAACATCAAACTGTTGTGTTCGATTTAATTTCTTTACCTGCTTCGCTTTACTGAAATGGCCTCCTATCAAAACGGGCCGACTCAGTAACTAGTCTAGACAAAACCACGAATGTCTTACCGGAAGACCGACTTCTCGTTTTGATTACTGATTCTCTCGATAATAGTTCTGCACAGACGATACCAGACCAAGCCCTCAAAGGCCTGATGTTGGTACAAAACTTGGGCACGTCAACTAAGCTATTTTGAGCAGTGACAGACAAGGTGACGTTGGAAGGGTTAACAACAAATTTGTCATCCTGCTACAAAGACGAACATGCCAAGTTAGCCCCAAACGCTACTGGCCCATTGCTGGAGGGCATCGCCGCCAACAATCTACACTGCAAAGCATGCTTTTGTTCAGCTCACACACCATTGACATCCCCAGCTCTTAACTTCAACCAAACGCCCTATTTAAACAAACTCTTAAAGTCATTGCCTTTATATATATATATATATATATATATATATATATATATATATATATATATATATATATATATATATATATATATATATATATATATATATATATATATATATATATATATATATATATATACCGAACAGACCTCACATAAGTTCTCCAGGCCTTCTTTTATAGTACTGCGCCACGGTCACATTCCTGGAAGGCCTTAAAGCTCTTTTTCGTCAAGTCTAAACCACTGCCGAGGATGGAGAGGTATTTGCACCTGTACGGATCAACGCATTTTTTGTTGAGGCATGACTTTACCGAATGTGATAAACAAATCATGTTGCCACCATTTGCAGGAAGGGGCTGTTTTTCAAACGACTAAATCAACTCAATTAGGTTACTGTGTGAACGTTATAGTAAGTGTTCCAAAGGCGGTTATGTCGAGCTTAGGAAATGTCATGGAGCGCAAGAAGCCTGCCAATTTGATCTGTTTAAATGGTTTCTGGCAGGAAGGTATGATGTCAGCATTGTGTTTAAAAGTGTTTAAACTGAGTACTTTAACATCTCTTTCAGATAGTCAGCGAAGGTGTCAGAAGAAACACAGAGAACAAGCAACCACTTCTGAAGAAACAGTGGTCTACGATATTCCTATCACGCAGGAGTTCACGTTAAGTCGGCTAAACTAAAATTGGATGAACACAGAAGCACTTGACAAAGAAAAAGAGTCCGGTCAAGAGAGTGATGAAAGAATCGATTCGTGTAACAAATGCTAGTAACTGTAGAAGTATTCCCTCAACTGTGTTGGCCGCAGAGATGCGGTCTTTTCTTTCTGTTCGGAATTTCAAGATCAGTACCGTGAATCGGTGCGAAGAGAGAGGGTTTTCAGCCTCTTGGCCGTGCCCACGTGACATTGATGTGGGGTTGACAGCTGTTTGTATTAAGGGAAAGGTTTCTTTGTGACTGCTTTGGACGTTGTCCACCTGACTACGTGTGAGGTTGATTATTGTTTGTGCTAGCGACGATTGGAGGAGTTGTCGCTTATAGAAATTATCATTCACCAGTTCCCTGTGCAGAAACCCTCATTCCAGTATGCATTGATGGATTTAAAATAAATATGTAAACTCTGGCACATTTGAATTTGAAGACATGTAGCTTTGTGTCTGGAATTACGTGTGTAAGCGAAGCAACGACATCCTCTCACATGCATTATTTCCTACGTTATACTCTTACAGTAAACTTCGCTTGATGTTTCTTGATTTTCTTAATGCCATCGTCATCTCAATAACCCTAACTAAAAGAGAACGCATCACACAAGTGATCTTCATAATCTTGGCGAGATTACTCACTCTCTCCAGTAGATCGTCATGAAAGAGCCAGCTCTTGCGTATATTCTCAAATATACTCATAAATAAGTTAGAGCAGATGACAAACGGGGAATCATCTAGAAAACGACCCTCAAGCGTGCAGGCATCGGGCAATAACAATGCGACAAGAAAGAAATGCGGAAAATACCACTCGTACTCGTCACTTGTGAGCGGCAGGATGGCGCGACAGCGTTGCAGCGCTGCCAGATTGCAGGGGCATCACAGAACGCGCAAGCGGCGATCGCCGTGCAGAACGGATGTAATCAAACGCAGCGCACCAAGAGTGCGTCCTGTCAGCTACAAAAATGGTCCTGACGGCAAACGCCCACGACTTTTCAAAGCTGAGGCCCGCCATAAACAGCTCGCCAAGCTCTTTAATTTCAGTAATGGTCCCGTCTGTCTGACATTCAAGATAGTTCTCCGCTTTAGTATTCCCTGGCTTCATATCGTTCATCTGGGCTAAACATGAAGCGAGGCCATCTTCGCTCACGACGTGATACGGAACTGGATTTGTTCTTGAAAGCGAGCGTATTTCCAGCACACTGCTTCTTTACCGTACGTACAACGCTGGCAGTGTTTTCACTAGCGACTGCGTGATTGCTTGGAGTTTGCAGCTTGTATCTTGTGCGTGATTTTTGCGTCCAAGCCTCAAGCCCTTGCTCGTCTGCTTAACGTGTTCACATTGTTCTTCTCGTCATGCTTTCCAAACTTTGGTTTTTGGAGAAAGATTCACCGCGAGCGCAGAATGACCAGCTGTAACAGACGCCCACACCGAGCTGCTCCACAAGTGAGTGGCACTGTTGAAGCCGTCACGCAGCGCCTTGCCGTACAACAATCCCGTGACACGTGACAGGATAAGATGGAACTCGCACAATTTGAAGCTCAGACATGGAAAGATCGTTAGTGCACATGAAACGAAACAAATATCCTTTTTTATAGCGCGCCTGTTGTCCTCGTTGTTTACCAGCCTATATGGTTTCGCCCGAAAACGCATTAAACTATCGTATAATCTGCGACTAAAGGCTCGCTTATAATATTATAAAATAAAGACATTTTCTATTTTGCACGAGATTTTGAAAATTGTCTCTCTACCTAAGGCATGATGCCTAACAAATTAGGGAGCCCGAAATTCAGTAGCGTAAATCCAAACGTAAAACGTGAAATCGCGTGTATTGCGTTTGTAACATGTAAATACGTATTTTGAATACATAAGAGGAATATCAGAGTGGCATTAAACATGTTGAATCTCAACTGTCACTCACAAAAATTGGGCATAATACAAATAATTCGATGTGCACCGGAAGCAATGAGAAGCGATGTGAACAAAACAACTATGACACGTGCGTGCGCTTAAAAGAAACGCAAGGAAGAGAACTAAATATAAACAATAAACCACTCTTGAGTTCATGCCACTTGTACGTTTAGAAAAGCCATTTCTTCGGAGTCGATAAAGAAGACTTAATTCTCCGTATTGAACTTTAACATGTGTGTGTCTGTGTGTGCGAGTTTTCTCTTGAATCATAATGCTTGAGTTCAGAAGACGAGACGGTTTCATCCCCCGACGCAGCCTGATGTTATTTTTTTTTTCATCCACCGTTAGGAAAAATAAGGAGGAATAATTTCTAAGTAATGGTCGTGACTTTTCGTGTTTGTGAGAGATTCGGGAACAACAAGCTTTTACTGAAATTACCATTTACCGTCGTGCCGATTTTCGGAATGACAAAACTTGTCGCACAATGCTTAGTTCTTTGGCAGTTAAGGGTAGCTTTTTTCTTCTTCAGACTATTACTCACCGCGGCATGCTAGAAAAAATGTGCGGGACTTGAAATATTGCTAATCATCTCTAAGTACTTCTCAACTCCGAACGCTGATTGTTTTCTGTGTTGTTGTTTTTTTCCGGGAGGACTTTTCAAGAGTGGAATAAGCTGCATAAAGATGTATTCTAGACACATTTTCAAAATATGTTTTTTTTAAAAAGTTGTTCGGCTTGTGTTCATGGATAGTGCTTTCGTTTCTCGGGTTGTTTTTTAGCATGTTTCTCATATTCCAGTGGTGATGAAATAATCTTTTTTTAAACTATTATTGACGTCTTCAAGAATACCTCTTCAAATAATAGTTTTGTAGTAGTTGTGCTTGATAGTTGTATATAAGTATCTATATTTATATAAAATTCTAGTGATATTTTATGAATTCTTTGAAAAACCCACCCCAACTAAAATTTCTCACGGCAATGCGGGCTTTCTTGTAAATAAATAAAGAAGTGTGTTTTGCTTATGTTCCAATAAACTAGATGCTGAAGCGAATTTCGTCAAAAACTAACATAGACGACTCTAAATCTGCATGATTAACTACTTCACGAAACACAAAAAAAACATAAAAAAACAATGAAAAGAAGCGAAAAAGCACAAAAGAATTCCAGACGACATGCGACAGATGAACGAAGCTCTCGCGGCCTAGTGGAACAATCCGTCGCGCGAGGATATAATATCCTCGCGCGAAATCTTGATATGAAATACGAGATATTAAAAAGAAGTGACGCGGGAACGCTGTAATATGGGCTCCAACAGGGACTCGTTGTCCAAAGCTTACTGGCTCACATTTGCAATCATAGCCCTGGCAAGAAATGTCACAGCTTCTGTTATTTCGCTCGACGAGGGCAGAATGGAATCTATATGCGGATCTGCCTTCCCAGGAAAGGGGGTTGGGGTGAGGAAGAGTTGACGTATGGAGAATATGCATCCCGGCCTTACTGCAGGTGGCGAGAATAAAATTCGTTGTGCCGGAAAACATTTCGGTGCGAGATATGTGTCCATAAATGAATGCATATAAAGCCAAATTTCACATTATCCTCTTCACTTACCAACATTTGGAACCTTGCTTCCTTTCCAGAAACGACGAATGTCTTCTTTACGTTATGCAAATTTTCTGGATAACATATTTCGCATTATATTCGTAACTACCGTGTTGTTATAAGTATATTCCTAGCAGAAATAATAAAACAAAAAAAGGACGAGACACACACCGGCACTTTTTTTCATGCCCCTCTGTGCTTTGTCCACCTTTTGTTTTATTAGTCCTGCTAAAAGTAAGCATATATTACCTTTGTTGAATCACTCAGGCTCAGAAGTAAACAGATCCGACATGTAATTGGATTCTTCCTAAGCATTTTTCCTTTTGGTTTGAGAAACAGATTGGCGCTGTTTGAGAACGACACACGAAAAAGTATAGTAAGATATATTTTTGTCGAAAACACTCCGGTTAATTTCGTCGTTTTGTTTATTTGAAACAAAACAAAACAGGAGGGCACCTATCTTAAACACCTGAGACAAGGAACAAAAATTGGACAGCACGTTTTGTTCCTATAGTTCCGGGTGCTCAAGGTTTCGAAAGTTCACCAGCTCACCTGCTTCTTCTCTGTTATTTCTACCTCAAGGGCAAGCTTTGTTAAATTTCGTTTTAAGTTGATACGAGTCTGAAATATCGAGGAAATAAACACGCCTCCTCACAAATATAAATATTTATTATAACTGTAGAAATATTGAAGTTAGCATTTTTTGCGGAGCTGGAAAGTAGCACAAGTTCGAGTAGTCAGCTGCCTAGAATATATCTTAAAAAGACTGTTTCGAAGCTTCCAAACTGAATATGCTTGAATTGCCTTTTATTTGTCTTAAGAATACTACCAAATATATATTTTCTTCAGTAATTTAATATACCCCTATAAGGTTCTCTTTTAATTAATGAGGTAATAAATCAGAACAACAACAAAAAAAACTTATCAAGTGCAAGACGTTTGCAGCTTTATATTTAAATCATAAGCTGATATTTTTTATATTTTTATCTTAAAGATAACTCTGAATTTTTCTACAAGACACGGTCTTCATTTCCAGAAGCCACGGTCATATTAAATATAAATATTTAATATAATTGTGGAAATATTGAAGTTACATTATTTTGTGGAGCTAGAAAATAGCACAAGTTGAGTAGTCAGCTGCCTAGAATATACCTGAAAAAGACCGTTTCAAAGCTTCCAAATTGAAAATGCCTGAATCGCCTTTTATTTGTCTTAAGAATACAACCAAATATATATTTTCTTCAGTAATATAATATACCCCTATAAGGTTCTTTTATAATTAATGAGGTAATAGATCAGAACCAAAAAAAAAGTAATCAAGTGCAAGACGTTTGCGGCTTTATATTTAAATCATAAGCCGATATTTTTATATTCTTAATTTTCAACACAACTCAGAATTTTTCGACAAGCCACGGTCTTTCATAACTTGATGAAAAATCGCAATTATAAAACCAGTTCTTCGTAATTTTTTTTTTGTATGATGAAGAAAGTATTTGAAGGAGTGGATGAGCACACGGTAGTGCGACAATGGCTTTAAATATTACTAAATATTTTAAATAAATTTCAGCACAATATCAAATTACAAAATTAAAGAAGTCGGTTGATATCCTTAGTGTAATAAATCATGTGTATGGTTACATCTTTATGACTATTAAACTGTTCCACTTGCACCCTAATGTAATTATTATACTAGAAAAAAGAAACAATAGAGGCATTCGCCTTTTTTAAATGAACAATGGTAATTCGTGAATTTATGATTGGTGGTTGCCGTGGGGGTTACGAATATGATTAACACCTGATCACACATAATTACAATACTATATGGGTCTATGTTCATATGAACGTCTCATTTACGAAAACTGCACGTAAAATAGGTCTGACTTTTCCACCTTTCATTTCTGACACTTAGCTAGAGTGATTGAAATACTGATTGATATGATGTGTCACCTAACCAACAAAGAGACTTATGTAGGCCCTAGCGAGACATACGAAGAAATGTATAAAACATGGCCTTCTTTCAGATGGAACTGTGAAATATTATTCTTCATCAATGTTAAAGAAACACAAGAAGACGTAATAGACAGATCTTTTTGTTGAGGCAGACCTCGATGTGCCTTTGATATTGTTAGGTTTTTTTTTTAATTTACAAGAGGACGTTCATAACCGTATTAGACCAGATTAGAAGTGTCACGTGTCGTCTGCACGCGCTTCGTGTTCGCCTTTCGTTGTTCCTGACACGCGCCTCAGCACGCCGCTACATTATTCCCTCTAAGGACTTGTTTTCTTGGAGGGATCCGTCTTTTCATAGTTTTTCTGCTACACAACCTCGCCCCATTGCTCTGGTGTCACACACTCTGCTTGTACTTGTTTGTTTCGAAAAGTTTTGTTTGAGTGAAGGCCTTTCAGCGTGCAGATTCTTGAAGTGCAAGTCCGTGCTCATTTCCGCACACTCTAAAGTTCAGGCCGACATCACAGTCTGTCCGTAGCACCGAAGTCCAGCACGTTCGCGCATTCGGAAGATCGATGCGCAGAGTCCTGATACCAGGGGTTCAGGTGGTTGCCCTATTATCACCCCTGGCGACATGTCGGAGAACGAATCTTCTGCCGGCACAGAATATGTCGGTGCCAAAGTTCACAGCACATTTGCGCATTTTGAGGAGCTAACGCCGACAACGATATGCGCCGGCATTGCCCAATATGGGAGACACCATAAATTTTCGCGAATCCTTTCAACCGCAAAACTGCCACAACGTGTCCGAAAACCATTCAAGACTAGCGCGCACTTACGAGCTTTTGTGGCGTGGGCTCCCGGGAAACCGATGTGACAATCGGCTATAGCGTAGTTTCAGTGATGGAACATGGCGAAGGAAGTTGGTCTGGTCGGTGGTAATCCAGGCACGACCGCGCCACACAACAAGGTGTTGACACTCGCGCAGAGAATGTCCTTGCGGCTTGTAAAATGATATCTTGGGCCGTCTGGAGAAATGCCGGGAATCCCACTTCTGACACTAAATGTTACATTTTTTTCTTTTTTTAATTTGCAAGAGGACGTTTATAAGCAAATTACATCAGATTAGAAGTGTGTCACGTGTCGTCTGCACGCGCTTCGTCTTCGCCTTCCGTGGTTCCCGGCACGCGCCTCAGCACGCCGCTACAATATAATCGACTTAGTAAATACATATTTATATGCGAACATGCGTATTTACGACTTGCGGTGGCTTGAATTTGTTACTATTTCGAAGGCAATGCCTCTCGAAGTAGTTTAGCAGTTCTGTATCTCAGCGACAAAGTACTGGCATCTGCACGCGTAGTATTTACGCTTAAATTGTCAGGACTCCCATAAAAAAAAAAAGAAACGGTTCATAATTGTCGTTTCTCAATTTCCTCATCACTGAAACTTACGCCATACATATATCCCCTTTTTAATTGTATTATAAGTAAATAATAGTGCGCCTTCACCTCGCAGTGCATTCCCAGCTTCCTGCTCCCAATAAACTCTATCACCTCACAGGTACACACAAACATTCATTGCAAAAACATTCTTACTATGCTATTTTAGCTTAGAAATGTTCCCCTGTGTTTGCGAGAGAAGACAGTTAAAGTTATATAGCAGACAGATATAAAGATGGTAAGAATTCTGCTTGATTTGTGGCGTTTTGTGCAAAATTGAATGTTTTCTGTCCAGCTGGATAAAGTTCCTGTTGTACTTGTAAAAATCGGTATACTTACCTATATTATCGTGTTTCAGTCTGACAGTTGCGCCCGCATACAAATATGAAAAAGTTATTTATTTCATAGCGAAGGTAATGAGCCGTCTTTAAAGCGTGTAGCGCAGTCATCATATAACTGTTTTTCAAAGGCACAACTTTTTTTAAGACATCCACAGGTGCAAAAATAAATACAGGTTTTATTTGTAGGTGCATAAAGCGTGGCTATGTACTGCTTCTAAAATTATACATTTCAAGTAGTGCTCAATTCAGTCCAAAACATATCTTATACAACACCTTTTGACAGCCGATGTTTGAGGATTAACAATTAGAATGCTTATTAAATTGCTACTGAAATCACCAAGTCACGGTGAAAGAAAGCTCAGGACGCCGCCGGACACGGCGAACTTTCTTCCCTTTTCTCATGCGCGCCACCAGATGGCGGCACAGTCGTCAAGGCCGATGCAAGGCCGTTTGCTAAGTGCTGAGTGAAACGTTCAGAAGCTGTAAATGAGCTTTGCTCCTATTAAACCAAGAGGGATATGGAAACATCACACTTTTAAACGGTGGTGGATATTTCTGATGTTATATAATATGCTATTAACGATTCCATAGAAGCGCTTCTGGTCTGAATCATTTTCAGTGTTCGTGCATATCGCTCATGTTTTCTTGCTAAATCGAGACGCACGCACGTGCAGGGTTGTTGAGAACGCGAAATGGGATGTGGAATAGTAAACATATGGGTGTACACAAAGCAAACTTTCAGATTCAATCGGACTATCGGCGGGTGCGAGCTAGGCGCTTGAAGTTGAGAAGGACGGGACGCTGAATACGGTATGCTATTTGTGCATTAGCACGCTCCTATACCACGGCCGGCAAAACGCTTCTCTCTTTTGTACAAACAAGTCTGCCAAAATAAAAAAAACACTCGTATTCGGGCTGTCTTCTCAGCGCAAAATGCTCATGAAGCATCTTATGCACTAACACGTGAAAAATGCTTTTCGGTGGCAAAGCAACCGTTTTCTTTTCTTGCGTTAATGGAGTTGACCTGCTGACACCAAGGATTCAATTATTTTTACTTAATGCGGCGCACAAACGCAATGAGGCAGAAACACTGTAGAGGCATGCTACGATCAGTAGATTATGTTTATTTAACAGAACTGTATGTGTTGAGATTTTTATTCGCAAAATAAATATACATAGTTAAACATATAAAATAGCGCAAAAAAGACAAGGACAAGAAGTGTACTTCTTGTCCTTGTCTTTTTGCGCTGTTTTATGTGTTTAACTAAGATGAACCAACTAGCCCAACAACGTACCCTACTAAAATAATTATACATATTTATAAAAAAAAAAGGTTTGAACAGCTGAACAAGTTTATTAAGTCAAATGCATCAAAACTTTTGTTCTGAAACGTCTGCCTTAGAGAACTTGTCCTGATCTTTAAACGTTTTGGTCATTCCAGGAGGAGCGATATCTACTGGACTCTGATAAGTTGCGCAGACTTTGTGTTTAGTTCGCCTAAATAGTTTTAACTTGTCTTCAATATTCTCGTATTCGTATCGCAAAATAGTAACGGCCCGCGGGAACTTTTGTTTTGAAATGCATGGCATTTATAGAGCAAGTTCTAGCGCATTTTGCGTCTGAGACTGGACTGTATAGCCTCGATAGAGCGTGTTGCGCGGAGCGTCCAATCGGCGACTATACTCCTGCAGGGGGGAGGGGGCTCCCCTTAGTGTGCGCTCGGCGGCAACAAAGCGTACACGTAAGGCTCTTTCTCGTGAGCTCTGTGTAGCACCAAAGCGGCGCAGGAGTGACAGTCGCGAGCGCAACAGGGTGCACAAGGAGGAGCAAGGGACGTGACGACGCGGCTGTCAAAAGAGCGCAGCGGACCCAGCCGGACCAGCAGCCAGAGGAAGCCAGTTGCCAATACAGAGCGGCTTACCGCCAGTTCGCGAACAATCCGTTCGGGGCAGTGTGTAATATGTGCGGAAGACTTTGCTTTCAGGCAGACGTGGAGAGGTGTTCTAATTTAGAACGCATTTGACAAATTCCCTAGAGACAGGCTTTTTTTTAATTTCGTTCCCCAGGTTAGTTTGGACTCTTTGTTGGCTCTGCGTCTTTCGTTAGAGCAGTTTTCCGTGGCACACTTACGAGGACGTGGCCTTTGTAGACAGCTTCCCAAGATTCGCTAACGATGGATGACTAAGAAAAGCCTGTCGCACACAGAGTCTGTCGGCTGCGCGGAATCGGATGATGCCGTACCCTCAGACGGTCCTCCTCTTTTGGGACCAGCAGAAAGAGACAGTTTCTCCATGTATGTTTTGTCTCCGGCGTTTTACCATGGTACAGAGTATTTCTTCACCATTGTCGGTAACGTCTGGCAGCCGAAACTGGTGAGTAACAAAGTAATAACCGAGGAAAACAGCCCAGCGTTGCAGCCATGCGAACGCTGCCACTTGCAATATGCGGTCATATATAGTGACGGTGGCGCACCCTTGTGGCAGGGGAAAAATGTCGTACCAACCTTCAGCACAACGTCTCTCTGGCGGAGGCGCAGCGTTACGCCACTTGCAATATTTTAACTCCACGCACCAAGGTGTTTTAGTTAGAACTTAGGCGCAAATGCAAATACAGCTTACGATTTGGTTTAAAATTCAGGGCTTGCGTGAAATGATGTTCAACGTATGGTAATATATAACTTGACGCTTGTAGTGTCCAATTTTTTAAACAGTTTTATTTTTTCTACGTGCGCTACTCTCTTAATAAAATACGTCCTCATATTTTGTTTTTCGTCTGCCGGGTTGTATAAATGCGTACATTGTTTATGTCACCAAGAGCACAGTGAATCAAGCTTATCTGATTTACACTTTGGTGTTCAAAAGAACACTTGCTCGTGAATAAAAAGCTTATCTTTGGAATTTGCGTCAGAGCAACGCACCGCTATGCCTGTTCGCCCTGAAGTGCATGGTCAAGCGTAATCTGGCAATTGCAAGCGGACCTGCGATTGGAGCATTCCTCTGTTGAACCGACATCACTCTGGCACGTATGTTACTGGTCAATATTTACGGCCTCGAAAACTTCAGCATCGACTTTTTAAGTTACAAACTAATTAAAACGGCCGTTCGAAAATTTGGGATTGGCTTCAGAAAGTTTTCTCACATCTGGAACCCGGCGGAGGGAATTGAAATAGCGTGTCTGATTAATGAGGCTTCTGACGCGTGCGTTTTTGTGTCTACCACTGATCTTTGGAGCAAGCATATTAATTCCATTCGCGTAGTGAAAATGTTCAGTCTCACTACATTTCTCTAGGTCAAAATCACTGTTTTTTGTCTTTTCAAGCTGAATACAATTCTATGAAACCAGGAAAGTTTTTCTTTTAGAATCTAGCATCTTTTTCTTCTTTTATACCAAAAAAGAAAACGCTTGAACAGTAGAACCACCGCTTAACATGCGCATTTGTTGGTGTGCAGTTTGTTGAGGTAATGTGAAGGTACAGGAATTTATGTGCTATCTACTGAAAATGTATCAAGCGAACGTAATACAAATTTGAAACACGACGCTGAAGCTCATGCAAAAAGGTTCACGATGACTGCTTTACTTTACTCTATATGAGTAAATGTAGTTTCAAATCGGTTTACAAAATGCAATGTTAAATCGCGAGTGAAAGCATGTTTACTGCAATATAAAGGAGATCACTATAGAGTAATACCCGTACATATTACTGCTCAAATAAATTCCACCAACCTCGAACAAATATTACACACACTTTATTGCCATTATTTTGTCATACCCGTTCCACCCGGCTCGCGCCAACGAGTAACGTCGTCTTTTTTGGCGGCGACGCTGGTACACCTGACCGCTACAGGTTTAACATAAAACTTAGCCTTATTTATGACATTGCATTTCAAACAATAGAGAGTTTTAGTAGATCGCTCCGATATTCCCGATAACGATACGATGCATGCGCAAAGTCGGCGGGGGAGTATCGGGTATCGTTATCGGAGTCATCGGAACGTTCTACTAAACCTCTCTAATACAAGGACCGTACTCTGAACGCTATGGGCGCGTTCAGTCGTGGCTCCCTCAGCTCTGAACGGAATAACTCTTGTCAGTGTTCTCGGAGCGTCTACTGAACGGCAAAAAAAGCACGGCTCTTCAACTGCTCCTTAGGAGTTTCCGCTCCCTTCCCTGTGGCAGGCGGTCTCCGAATAAAATGGAAGCAGACGACGCCGAGGACGATCCGTTTATTTGACGCCGGTATTGAAGAAGTCTCGACAAGGTCGTTAGAGAAAAAGCTAGTGACTCTTGACATTTGCGATGCTGTTTGAAACGATTCAAAGCGATCGAGCCTTTCGTAGTACGGTGCAAAGGCTGCTACTGATATAAAAATACCGACAAAAACGTCGTCAACACACGCAAAATACGAAGGTCGGTCAATCTACGCTCTACGCCGCCGGTTACGATACTTTTATACGGCCGTGCGCTTGTTCTGCACTTCTTCACGAACTTCCTTTCAAATGTGTCCGTGTACACACGGAAAGTCGGTCGAAGCGAACGTCAGCCAACGCCCCATACTCGGATACAGCTCTATTTAGCTACGCAAAAAGAGCATTAATCGGGATCATGTTCTGCGTGAGTGTCCAACCGCGCACCAAAGTCACGTTCGTACCCTGCCTTGCTCTGTTTAGCACGTACAGGACTATCGTCGATAATCACCGATTTGCCGTGCAACGGCGATCAAAACAGGGCGTCAATTGAAGGTTTACGTTGCGTTGCTTAGTAGCATATCCAAAACAAGCGAAATACGCTCCAAGATAGCTTCCGAAAAGAGCCTGAGCTGGAAACAAAATTCGAACGCGTTATTCGTCTTACATTCAGCATTTTTGCATTAACAAAAGCGATGCAAACCGTACCGACGCCGCAGCCGACAGAGCACGCAGCTTATCCCGCCATTTTTTTTTTTTTTATCTTTCAGCACCAGAACTTTGTCAGCGATCCGGAAATACATCATACCGTGCTCTTTCACTCTTAGCGTGCCGTGTCTGGAATGGGTGTACGGACGCGCCTCCTTTGCTCCGGAGTAATGTGCACCGGACGTCGCTTTTTGCCATCTAGTGGTAGGAACCCGAACTCCTTCACTCCCGGAGCCGCTACTGAACTCGCCCAATGCATAACGTTAACATAAATGCTGCGCCACCATGGGTGTTAAGAGCACCTCAAGAATGATGGAAACCAAAATTGGGTAACTCTCTATGAGACATAACCCCCCAAACCAACACAAAAAACACACACACACAAAAAAAACATTTTAGCAAAAAAATATATTTTAAAGCGGTAACGATAGAGTATTGTGTGACATAAAAACGCCCATTACTATATCTTTCTGAACCCCTATCTTTGTTTCAATACAACGTAGTTTTGTACCGTTTTATGCGTCAACAAGGGTTGTTAGTTCTAGAGTGCTCGAACAGAGGAACAAAAAGTGATACCTTTTGATCACATGAAGGTTTTAAAAAGGGAAGTGTTGTAACTGAAGCTCAATTAGGTGTACCGCACCACTTGTGTCCGACTTTTTAGAGGGAACTCTTATAAAGATGGTGCAGCTTTTCTTACATGATGCGGTTATATCAGAATAATATGAGTGACAGAAAGTCTTGTAATAACGATGTACGATTGGTGTTCAATATGTTTTGCCTCCTGTCCTGTAACGTTCTTATTCAGTGATGGAATTGAAGGTTGTTATACTTAAATGAAATTTTGGAATCCCCTCCTTCCTAGGAGCACACCACGCTTTGATATATCCGCCACCAGCGGCGATGCCCTTCCACCACCGATGCACTAATTTCTGCATGTCGTCGTAGAAAAATTGAGGGCGCCTTTTGAATACACAAACTTCGTGTTGGAGGATCTGCCGTGCAAAGACGTTTTGACGTACCGACCTTATGGCTCGGACCTCGAGCCATCACACATCTAGCTGTTTCCCAACATAAAGGAACATCTGAAGGGAACACGGTTGGCGTCTGACGAAAAGGTCAGCAAAGCAGTGGGCCGTTGGTGTCATCAACAGCCGCCACCATTCGTCTAGAACTGCATGCAGAGACTAGTGCACCGGTGGTGGCACTGAATCGCCGCTGATGTGGACTAGATCGAAAATTGATGTGCTTCTGGAAAGACGGCATTCCATACTTTCCTTGGCATGTAACATCCTTCGATTCCATCACTTAATAAGAACGTTACGTGGCAGTAGGCAAAACTTATATAACAGCCCTCGTAATTACCTGGAAGACGTAGCCAAATTATTTAGTAGAGCGTCTTACTAAATTCTGAATAATCCTTGCTGCCAAACGCCACTCACAAAACGATTTTATTTTGTGCATAAAATGTCAAAATGTTTTCTTAAGTTTATGCTTTATACGACGAAACTAGAATCCAGCATCTGAATGCTTTTTAATCTAAACGTATAAGAAGCGAAAATACAATATTTGTTACATTTGCCTTCCAGTTATGAAAAACACAAGTCGGCCAAATTTACCAATTATAACTCATACATTTTTATCATAATGTTTTTACAGAGAAAAGATTTTTAATAAACATGAACATTTTGGAGAATATATTTAACGACAACATTATATTACAACTTGAATTCATAAAAGTAATAATACATTTACTAGGCATTACTCCAACTGATCTTAGGCTTAAGGATATTTACGCTCCCGTCTGAGGACGGCAATAAAAACATATTTTAATACGGGTGCACAATATTAGCACACCGGACTCCTATCATAATGGTAACTCACCTATGCTGCGCCATGCCACCAGCGCCCCCCCCCCCCCCCCCTCAAGTCAGAAACTACAAACACCCCGAAACAACTTAGACGTTTTAAAGAACTGAGATCAAAACAATTACGCATAACCTCGGCTCATAATAGTTTTTTGCACAACATGGACTCTGTTAGGAATGCTTAATGATGCACATGGTATTTAAGTGTCATGAACTGGGTCTAAAAGAACGAAGACAACAACAAATTTTGATCGTCGGGTACTCAGAGCACGGGCAGCGAGCTTCTGTCCTCCATCATACATAAAAGACGTTATTATCCAACTTCCTTCGATGTCAACTCATTAAATCGCCACCCCAGCAATTCGGTCCCAACTTTGCTACGTAAGAACATACCCTAATTGTATCTTTTGCAATTTACATGTTTCTTTCCAAGACGCAAGTGGGCTCTCCGCTTTGCTTTTAAACGTCACCAAGCACTCTGGTGTGCATGCGAAAATAGTCCACGGGAATGTCTGTCGTTTCCCAAATTAGGCATCCATACACAGAGCAGATCTCCAGCTCCACCTGATGGGGTCGTTAAAGAGAAGCACGCGTTATTCTAGCTGGCACCGGCTTGTTGGTTCCCTAACGAGCTCAAAGTATATCAATTTGCAGCGTTCTGCTCAAAATAGATGTATAAATGTTCTAATTGTTCTCGGGAGTGGGATATGTAGGGACCATGTCAGTTTAGCACACCGGAGTGGTTTACTCCACTTACGTGATGACTCCTGATATAATACTTCTGCAGATGTGCTTTCAATTTTTCTCTCTCTTGCTCACGTACCAGGTTTCACCTTTTTGCTTAGAAATCCTCAGCCAAATTTTGATAGGCCACTGCATATACCTCCTCCTCTTTAAATGTAAGTTTCCGATAGTGTTATAATAGTGCCACAGTAAACATCGTGAAACAACACAGAAGGAGCGATCTATCTTTTGCTTCTTGCGTGTGTTTATGCACAGCGAGTTAGTTGCTTCTGAATATAAAGGTCAGGAAATTTATCTACAACTCCGAGCTTACCAATCAACAAAACACATTATTTCGTGCGATGATTCCTCAGTTTTTTCTTCTGCTAGGCATATATATCGCGTCATTGTTTTTAAACACTAAACGCTTTCCGAACAGCGATGCGATAAACTGTCGACCGCTACAAAAGGTCTTGTGCTCTGGTCATTCCCTATCTTCAATGTGTGAGTGCCTTCCTTGAGCGTAGAATTTGCCAAGAAAAGGTCAAAGAAAAAAATCACTTCTTTCACAAGAGCTAGGAATTACTGCTCTAAGTTGTTCTAGCAAGTTTTGATAGACTTCTGGTAATACCAGCATCCTCACGTAAAATATCACTCTTCGAAACGTCTTATTAACAGCATTAGATGTTGGTCAAAATTGAGTGAGGTTTTACTTAATATTTTTTATACTGTCTGCCGTCCTACCTTTATTTGACAAAGTATTTTCATGGACAGTTCTGAAAGGAGGGAGAACAATACGTCTGCTTCCCTCTGCTTTTTTCTTTCCTATGACTGCGTGAGGTATACGCAAAATTCGCTGGTTCTCACCCTATATAGAAAAAATCATAATTCTACATTTCTATAGTAGGCATTATCCACAACAAATCACAGTAGCCCATCAAGATGGTTCTGGTTTTATTAAAATATTTTTATTCGATCATAGTGCTGACAATTAACAATGTAATATAACCCAGGTAAAGCTTAAGGACACTATGATTTTTGTCACATCTAGGCAGAAGAGCAATCACGAATTTGTTTGCATAAATTCGTTAACATGTTTTTTTTTTCATTCACGAAAGCGTAAGAATATAATTAGTAAAAACTGCCTCAAACGAAAAGGTCTGTAAATATAAAAGGTAACCTCTTTAATAGCTGCAAAATAATAATGAAACCAAACTTATTTAGAACATAAATATAGACGAAAATTGCTATTGTCACAAGTAGTTTGCATTTACATATTCTTAATGCTGCTTTAGGAAAACTTATATATTAGCCATATTTGTACACCACTAGAACTAAACCACTTAAAGTGATGTCATTTTTACGGAAGCGGAATGTTTTTATTGTTTCAGCAATGTGGATTTAGGCAATAGCTTATCTGAAAGTTCTTGAATTGTGTCTAGTCATTACTGCTATTATTAGAGGTCTAAGAGCAAACAAATCAAATCGCGCAAGAATAATACGTTCAGTAAAATCTCGAAAGCGAATCAAGTAGATCTTATAACAGTGGATTGATTTCTAACAACACCTATAAAGGCACACCAGGTATTTATTCTAAAAATAATAAATTAATGTAATCTCCTGTGGAAAAGAATTAAGGACACCCTACACCTTCTGTCATTTTTTCAAACATCAATACCGCCACCTTTAAAAGAAACAAACAAAAAACGAACTAAGTTGTCAGTAAACTACTTTAGAAAACTTACCTTTGAGAAATGGTTACTCTCAAAGTGTTATCGTTCACTTAAAATTAAGCTTTATAAATTCCATTCTTTTCATTCCCCTTTATATTTAATAAATATAGTGAATGTACTAAGCTATGTAGCCCCGAAGGCTGAGTTTGTGGGAAGATATTGAAAGCGCGATGACTTAATATCTGACGTCATTTATTTTATCACACAAGCTTTTGTTATCTTCATTAAAAAAACATTTATATATATATACATATATATATATATATTTATATGGCATTATTACTAGGTTGTTATTATGCGCCGCAGCTATGTAAGATAAAAATGAAAGAAAATGCTTAAAAATAAACTCCCGTGCCCTTTTTACACCACGCACTTTTCCTCTCAGATGTATGTACACGTTCCTGTTGTTGCTTCTCATTGTTTATGCAGATATTTGTACAAGCTTCTGCGAAATATATGCGGGCACTGTCAATTTATTTCTGTGCCAAGAGGTTCCATCTAACATAAAAAAATCACATCGTATTAACAAAACAGTGTCGCAGACGCCCTAATGCAAATATTACGGATTAAAAAAAATATTTAAACGATTCTATTCGAATAATATAAAACGAACTTAGTGTTTATTACAACATCACTTTACTACACCAAAACAAGCATTTTGCTTAAGCAACAAACAAGCAGATTGTTCCACCGCAGAGGAAGTAGACTTTTGAAGAATCCTGTCTGAATGATAAAGTGAGCCTCAGAAGGAAAGTGTCGGACTAGGCAGGCATTTTTACCAGTTCTCTTTTCCCAAGAAGAGGCATATGGCTCCAGATGGAGCCATTGATCACATGTGCTTAATGGGCCTGCCTTGTTTAGCTGCTGCGTACATTAGAACGTGCAGATATATTTGTTCATAGGTCGCTCTTGTTTCTACAATATATCTGACACGTTGCCTAGATGCACGTGTCTACTCTTCGGAATTTGGCTTGTCGCCAGGCATTGGCATTCTAAGGTGGCATATATTTTCTTGCGAAAAATAATACTTCTAGTGCATTCAAATTCGCCTCCTCAAAAATGCAGTCAGTGTCCGCACCTTTAAATCCTCATTAATTATTTTGTCTATAAAAAATAGATTACCACCCTGTGAATTAGGCATAGTTTTGTGCAAATAGTTTTTTTTTAAATTTCGAAGTATTTTAAACACATTTTTAACGGTCTGGTAACAAAACAAATTGACACAACTTTCCCAAAATATAGTTTTTCCATTACAGCTTCATGCTTCTGTAAAATATACTTCAAGTAAACATAAATGATGCAAATAAGGCATAGAAAAATATGTTTTACTCAGTACGTTAATGGCCAAATATATAAAGTGTATAAAAGTTCCTTATCTGAAACCACTTAGTGATTCATTTACAATCTCACCCAAGGGTTCCTAGCGCAAGGCAAGTCGGAAACTGCCTGCAGCTGAGCCCCATTCTTCATAGTGTTTGAGAAAACAGCTCTCAGGTGCCCTTCTTTTTCGGGGGAAAGAGAGAATTATTCTTATGCTGTGTTAATTTGGAACAGTACCAAGTCTATGAATGAAGCCCAGAAAACATTCAAAAATTTTTTTGAAACCATGTCTACCTGAGGTTCTAATTAACGAAAGAGCATTTACTGTCCAGGTAAAAAATATCAGATTAAATATTTGTGTGTAAAAATAAAAGAAACATGACACTTAAAAAACATCTATGTACAACCTCAGTGGGAAAAAAAAATCACGAGCCTCTTTTCTCAAAATCACGTGTTCTTGACGCGTCATTCCCGCGTGCGACCCAGAAACAGATGGAAGCCTTCCTTTTTTATATAAATACGGCGCGTCTGTTTTCAAGCATAACCAATAGAGCCAATTGTGGTCTATGCAAGAAAGTAACGCATAACAATGTACTGTTTACGCTGTGATCATGAGTTTATGAACTAGAATATCCCAAAACACGAGTAGTGTTAAGTGGCGCTTGCGCGTCCTTTGAAGCCAATGTTTGTCTCACCTTGACACAGTTGAAGTACTAGTTCAGTTCTGATGTAAATTCTGGTCAAGTTAGCACCGACAGAACGTTGACAGCGTCAAGTTTTAATGCCGTGGCATATACTTTTTATATTCCGTTTGTCATGTAAAAGCTATCCTGACACGTAACCGTGCCACCTAACAAGTGGATTTCAAATGTACAGGTCACCCTTTGGCAGCTTGGTTGTTTCTGGGAGCGCAAATTCGTCGGGTGGTTTGTATTTCAAATTTTATTGACTGTTCGATGATTAAACCGCCGTACCTCTGCATGCTGTCGTACTCAGGGCGCGTGGAGGTAGTCATATATTGCATGCTAAAGCGCGAATCTTATATAATAATTTATATATACAGGAAAACGACGCGCTTCATTTCTGTCCAATATTTTTCATACTGCTGCAATCGAAGGGACAGTCGTGAAAAGTAAAGTTCCTTAATCCTTTCTGAATTTCATAACAATCCGGCGGACGTGTATAGGTAGCAGTAAGCGTTCGTTAATAAAATTTTGTATCTACTTTTACACATCAATCAAGCGTTCGTCATTAAGTTACGAAAGTCATTCCGACAATATTGCTTAGACCAAGTAATACATTTTATTCAGTAAGATACCAGAAAATAAGCTAATTCATTAATGTAAAGTAATACGCCAACTTTTCTTTTCCTCTCGAGGTACATGCGTATTAGTACTCAGATAATTGGTAAATCTTCAACCTTGTGAACATTTCGTCCTGCGTAATTATATAATTCTTATTACCAGGGAAAATTTGAGGGTTAAAATTTAGCTCGCACTCCGCGCTTGTTTCGCCTAGGCATTTGTCTGACAGCTGCCGATTTACTTTCCGGAGCCCTTTTCCCGTGCTGCATTTTAGGTGCACTATTGTGAACCATCTTGATAGGGATGATAACAACACCACTCGCGCAAAGTAAGCACCACAGTGTGGTGAACAGGCGATACTGAACCGCTCTCACCTAACAAGTTGGGCTGCCGATTTTCTCCCGTGAAAATGAGTGCGTTGCCACCACATTCTGTCTGCACACGTGGTCCTTCCAGGCTGACACTTCCAAGCCGCAGCATTCCTCATACTAGAATGCACGTAAACAACACGCTCATATTTCTCTTCTTTTTTTTTTTTTGAGGGGGGGGGAGCAATTGGGGCATGTGAGTTTACGTGTTCTTGGTGCTCGGTAATTCCTCTGGCTCTTCTCTTAAGAGCAATGATTAGCTAAATATCAGTCAGTCAAGCAGGGACACGAGCACTGATCCCTAATGACCAACATATACATTCATTTAATAATGATTACGGCGTCATCTCTTTGGAAGGTGAAAATAGCAATGATTGCTCCCATGTACTGCGTTAATGGCCGCTCAGTGTACTTTGTTTAAGTCCAACAACTGGCCCGTCTATTGTAAAGAACGCATATTCTCATTCTTTCAAGCAAGAAAAGAATATCGCTCTAAATGGAGCAAAACCGCAACGAAAAAAGCTACCGCAAAGCTCGAGGTCATTTTATTTGCCTTTCAAATGGTATGTCTTACGATTCTTCGTGCTTGGGAATCGTCTCGCACTGCTTATCTGTACTCAGTATTCTTGGGCCGTTCAAAACAATACCTAACGCTCCCAGTGTACGTATCAATACATTCCTACGAACAAAGCAAAAACACTTCAGCTTTTCACAAGGCGCAAACCATTTGTGCTCTTTAGGCACGCGCTATAGCTGTAAAGATCACCAACGCTTCAGTTGTCGTTTTTAGTTTCTTCCCGCAAGGGCACTGACTTCGCTTTATGACTGCGGGGCACATATGTTGCGTCAAGAAGCAGCACCAAGGCTGCCGGGACTACTGAGGTAAAACAAGGCAGAGTAAAATTTATTTATCCTTTGTCCTGTGACCCCGCCACTTGATCTCCGTGTCGCAACTTTTGCAGAAGCTCCAAAAGAGTTTTCTTGCTCCACTTCGCAGCCTCGCAAGTTTGTGTCTTGGCTCGACTATCGGCAGACCAAATGAGCTTCGGTTTCCGTCTGTCGTCATATCACCGAGTGTTTTGTAGCTTTCCATAAAAGAAAACTATGTGTGAAAAGCAAAAAGCGCCTATCATGCCCCTGTTCCGAGTGGTTTTGAAATCACGGCTTTGTTGCTTGCACGTTAAGTATGCGATACACTGAACGTTTATTTGTAAGGCGAGCAAGCTCTATCTCTGAGTATTTTGTTTTGACTTTCAGTTTGGTTGGATGCATAGCGTCAACGCCCTTTTTAAGTATATCGTAGTTCTTGTTGCGAAAAGAAAAATAGAAGTTCATCTTGCAAATGCAGGTGAAGTTCGGCGTTGCACCCCCTTTTACTCTTTCCCTCTAAAAAGAAAAATATGAAAACTTACGTTGAGTTTACAGTTGTAGTGAACATATATGTCTTGTATTACAATTCAAAGTGAAATTAGGTTAAAACAATTCCAAATTACTCCAAAGCAATCTGTAAAACTTCTGTAATGTTGGCATTTCGAATGCATTCGGTTCAAGGACCTTTGAGATAATGACGACTCCAATCGCGACGTTATCTCTTCTTGGTTTCAAGATAAAAAAAAATGTTTTTAAATGTCTCTTTGAAGAATATAATGCAAGGGTAGTAAGAGGGTGTAACTGTAACATTTTTACTCGTAGATATTTTCAAGTTTTATCTCGCACACATTAGAATAATTTAAAAAAATACACGAAACTCGCGCTTTTTACAAAAGCAGTTTACTTTTTCTAGACTAATTGTTAGGTGACCGAAAGGATGCCTCTAAAATTGATTAAACCGTTTATTCCTCAATAGTTTCGCCGGGAGAAGCAAACATATATACCTTCGATTCACTTGAACTATTGCGAGACGTAACATTTCCATGCATATTTTTATACAATTTTCAAACAAAGAATAGAAACACCTAGGGACGAGGACGGACAGCACAGTTCTCATATTTTGCTCTAACGCAACTTGGAATACAATTCTCAAATTTTCTAAACAAATCCAACTTTTTCTGGTTCAATACTTTCCATAAATTTTATATTGGAGGCCACACACTGGAATGTTTATATCAAATGTAAATCAAAAGTGAATCTCTGAAGAAAGAAGCAGATGTCTCAGATGCCGTGTTTTTGAGCGGGTGTTACCTGTATATATCAAAAACAAACATAAAAGACGGATCATTGAGAAAGAAGGCATTTTATATAGTAAAACTAAAATTCAATCTGCAACCGAAGATCTAATATTTTCCAGAATAAGAAAAATAAAAAAAAACATTCCAGTGACGAAGACATTTTTTTGTGAGGATCATGGACTGTAGTAGACCAGGTTCGGCTTTGAATATTAGCCTATAAGGAATGAAAATATCGCCACTCGTTGATCTCACAAATACGCAGGAGTAAAACAAAAAGATTTTAAAGCTGTTTCTAGTGTATGGTTGTAAAGTGAGAACTGAGCAGTTAAAATTTGCTAGCAGTGGGTGTGCCGATAAATCGTGTATTTTCCATTTAATTGTTTACAAGGCCGCGCCTTTTTCAAGTGAGTGACTGTCTTGACTGCCTAGTGGGCAACCATGCAGGCAGCAATAGCCGCGTGAACTTGGTGACATGGTTAGAGCAAATATGTCATTACCATTTTTTTCGTTTACTCTGGCGGGACATCGGCAATCGTCTTATGTTTTATGCATGGGTTAATGTCCCGAATAAAGGCTTTCCCCCATAGCGGTAGTTTCAACGACAGAGTGTCAATTCTCAAACAAAGTAAGAAAAACGACCAAATCAAAGCCAGCCTTACCTAGAGTAAAAAAGCTACCCCCAACTTCTCGTAACCCAGTGAACTTAACCTATCGTATCCTACCGCGTAACTTAATAAAAAGGCTAAATTAATATTATCACAAATCTCCCTGAAAATTGCTTAAAGGCATGGGTAGAAGCGAACTAGTAAGCAAAATTAGTTACACAAATCTTCTTTCGCAAAGGTATTAATTTTTCTAATTTGGTCTAGAAGGACTGATGGGCTCTACTGGGTAAACTTAAAACGTGACGTCTAATGTCGTAATAAGGGGGGGGGGAGGCAGTAGAGCTCCTTCCCGACGGGTTACAAAACGTTTGATTGCGTGGAATGAATGCTCAGGAAATCGTTTCAAAAACTAACGCCAGCAAGACAAAAAAGAACGCAAAATAATGAATTATGTACACTGCTTGCTGGGCATGCAAGTTGTGCAGCATGTGACAACACACCACTAAATATTGCGGCAAAATTTAATGTTGGTTTTGGCATAACCTCCATTTGCCGTTTATTAATAGCAATATATAATATAAATATAATAAATACCATGCTGGGAGAAGTAAATCCTGTGTATTACGAATATGTGTTTAGTATGGGTAGGTAAGAAAACCAACGGAGATTCCCTTTAACCACTCAGATCAAACCTAACCTATCCTAAAAGAGCCAGTCTAACCTAACCTGGCGTAAATTAACGTAATGCAAGGTTGTGCAACGTAACATATCGTAACGTAAGGTAACGTAAGATGCCCTGACCTATCCTCAACGAAGCAATCCATCTCCAATATAACGCAACCTAACCAAACTTAATATCTCAATATGTGCACTCGTGCACCGAGCACACACCTAAGGTTTCACGCGTAAGCAAATGAAATTAAAATGATGAGAGCCGAAACAACCAGTCTTACTGTGCAGTCTGTAACCGTCTTAAGATTTTTTGTAGCGTTAGCTACACTGGCCGAGGTTGAGCAGTTTCGCGTGGCTCTCATAATGAGCCGTGCTCCGTGCTGCACGAGCGCGAGGAGCAGCGACGTCACACTGCGCAGAGCTGGCGGGGCGGAGCCGCCGTCGCCGCGGGCTCCGCTGCCACCGTGCGCGCCTCGCCAATCTGCGCAAGCGCGAGGAGCAGTGACGTCACACGGCGCACAGCTAGCGTGCCGGAGCCGCCACCGCCGCAGGCTCTTCCGCCACCGCGCGCGCCTCGCCGGTCTTCGCATTCCAGAGGAGTGACGTCATAGCCGCGGCAGACGCAGCGCCGCCGTGTGCCCAGCCGTGTGCCTCCGTTGTGCAGTAGCCAAGTCTGACGCCGCACCGGAGCTGCTTGATCTCATTTTGTGCGCTTTTAAAAGCTCACGCTACGTATATCCTGGCATAGCCGAGCTAAGCCACCGCAATTTTTTTCTCTCGAAAGCGTTGGCTGCAAAGTTGCTGCAATGCTTTCGATCTTTTTTTCTTTTTTTTTATGAAACTATTTGGGTTATAAGTGCGCTGTATGGGGCATGTCCGACACAAAATATCGAAAATATTTACATCGCTCATAAAACAACCGCGTATCCTAGAACCTGCAAATTCATGTAAATGGGGTCCTCTAGCTATAAAAGGAAGAGCACCAAGGTTTCATTCTCATTAGTTTACTTCAACGTAAGACGTCGCACATCCTCTCTAAGGGAGTGGATATACGCTCACGTCAAACAATGTGGTACCTAAAAAATATACATCACCAAACAACCAACAACATAAATACTGTTGATAATATGTACAAATAGACAGACATTGAAGAACACATCCGAATATGTATGTAGGGGACCTTATATTATATGGTGCCTGGCACACGTCTCCGACGGGTGTATTTACCGCGTCCAAATAAGTGGTCCCTCAATTTCCGCCTGATGACGTCATACAAGTGTCACGCTGTCGCCGGTCGCAATCTAGGCGCGGTGTCCCAGCTGCGGTGGTAGATGTGGCAGACGCCTGGTCTGCTGCAGGTAGCTCCCAGTTCGCCAGTTCATGGAAGCTTCAGCATCCGGGAGTTGGGACGCCGAGACGACAGCGACAATCGCGTTCGCTCGTACTTTTCTCCAGCGTCTCTACAACCAACCGCCAGGATCGTGACATTCGACTACGTTACACTCCAGCTCTGGTGACGTCATTTGCTGCCACTTTAGGACCACTATAGGCTGGATAGGACACTAACCACACCCGTCGGAGACGTGCTCCAGGCACCATACCAATATTGGTACGCGGCCACCCGAAAGATTCTTGGGGGCCGGCAAAGCACGGTGATAGGCAAATGATCAATGGTAGCGTCCGGAGTCATATAGCTGCTCCCGGTAAAAGCCTAGGAGGCGTATATCTTCGCCAGGAAGAAACTCCCAACTTTGGATTGGACCATATCCTCTGCTCTTATTTATTTATTTATTTTTTCAGAAAAGAGTCGTTGGGGTGCTGCCATCGGCTGCGGAAGTTTCCAGCTGCCCTTCAGAGAACAGGTGCCCAGACTCACTGCTGGCCAGAGCAACGGTGTGCGAACCTCCTTTAGTCACTCAGCGATGCGATAAAATGTTTACAGCGACCATTATCAACATTGTAGTGTGCGCAAAACTGTTGCATATGATGTGCGAGTGGTGGCCAAAACGGATAGTTACGCCGCGTAACGATAAAGCGATGTTGCATAAGAGAATAAAGCGGCTCTTCCCAAAAGTGTCGTTATTCTTCAATATATGTTGCATAACCTCCTTAATTTTTTTTGTTTCTGCTGGCGTCCTGTTTAATATTTGTTTTCCACCCTGTTCATGCATAGTTTTATTACAAATAAATGTATGTTATTATCCTTGGTATAATGGCACGATCAACAGCAGGATATGTTGTTTATATTCGGCGTATCGTATACCGATGATTGGAGGATATGTTCTGATGAAAGCAAACAGTATTAACACAACAAAAAAGGAAATGGCAAAGATTTTTAATGTTATTTTTAAAGCCGTTGGTGATGGCGTCCATACTGAGTGTAGCAGAAGAAAATAACAGCAGCATATGAGCTGTTAGACTGCGCCAGCACATGACGTATGCAGTGTCTCTCGTTAGTGCTTGCGTGATTTATTTATCTCTTGAACAAAATGTACAATCCTGAAATTAATGCATTACAGCAGTTATCATTTATACTTCTAGAAGACGTTAAAGAGTCGTTTCGGGTATTCAAAAAGAATATGGTACTTATTAGCTGCCATCACCATTGGCAACGGAAAGTATCGGCATGTGATAATTGTACTATCACATGTACTGCCTACCCATTAGTCAATGCACATAAAACGTTACCCAGCTGGTGCCGAGATAACATTGATAGCATTGGGGGCTGCGATGAGAGATATTGATATTGTTTCATAGTGTGGAATGACTTTATACAAGGTGTCTTTTTAGCTGCACCAAAGTTTTAAATAAAGGGGGAGGGAGTTATATGAATGCGGTTTTCACTGCGTGTTTATATAGCTCGGCGGGCATTAGATGGGAATATAACCATTACTCTTATCGGACTCACTAACCGAAATTCGTTAACGGACTTTTTACTCGCTGTAATTAGGAAATATGTTCGTATTACAAACTTTGAGGCGGTCATATGCCAAGGCTATCCCAATTTGTAGAATTCGCATAATCAGCAACTAGCCCATGTTCAGCGATATTCGTCCCCGAAGTTTTTACTTTTATCGGGCTAATGTAGAAAAGTTCGGTTATAGTGCCCACTTTCGCGGGTTTGCGGGATTGAGTGAAAAAATGTCTTATCGAGTAGAAAATTCGGGGCAGATATCTCAAAACACATGCTCGTTACGCGAATTCTCCAAAATAGAACAATCTTGACATACGACCACCTCAATGCTTGTAATGTAAATATGTATCCTAATTACAGTATGTAACAAGTTAATTAGCTAGTTTTAATTAATAGTCTGATACTAGTGATAGTTTTATAACCGTCTAATGTCCGCCGAGCCATTTAATCACGCTGTGAAAACCGCGTTCATATGAGTTCTCTGCCCCCCCCCCCCCCCCCTGCTTTTATTAAAAAGTTGGCGCAGCTAAAAAAATGAAACTATATATCATATTAATTGTATGTTCTCGTACGCAACATCCTGCAACATGTGTAACCAAGTCCGCTGTGCCGACATGCTCTACCACCTTCGCACCGCATCCGCAGGTGGCATGTGCGGACGTACAGACGGTCCCACAAACGGACGGATGAACGGTCAAATTTCTACCAGAAGGGGCTTCCTTTGTAAATTCTAATACATCCCACCACGCAATAAAGAAATCGCCTGCCGCGAAAACGCAAATGCTCGGAAATATTAATTAATCTTACGTTTAATGCCCTAAGTTTTCCATAGTTCTTAGGGTCATATTAAAATGAATCGATCTTTTGTAGCGCGCGATTAATGTACCTCAGATGTCGTTATTATCAAACTTTAATGCGGTCGTCTATTTCCGTCGAATATCCAGCTGCCTGCCGCCACGAAGACTAAGCCAGTCAGCCCGGCCGCTTAGGTGGCGTTAGCCAACCCTACACTCGTGTCGGCCTAATTCCCTTCGTTGGAACGCGGTAGAGGGGAACACCTTCTAAAGCTCTCCAAAAGTTTCCGAGAGGCAGTTTTGATTAGTTGGGAACTTTGGTAGTAATTGCTGAAGTCACTCTAACGTGAGTGCGAACCAGTAAAGGCTATGGCAGAGCGCGTACTACTCAACGGGGAAGCACTTCAGCTGCTGTGCGATACATGACGCCAGGACACGCTTGACCACCTCTGGGGGGATCTCCAACTCTGAATTTAAGAGCGACGTCTGCCACAGAGGCCAGCTTGAAAGGGCTTTATGTGTGGGTCAAGAAGACCTCGAGTGAAGTAATTTGCTTAATTAACACTGTACTCCTTTCCGATTTTTTTTTTGTTCATACGCGCAAAAATATTATAAAACACTTTCTGAGGACGACAGTTATATTGTGCTTGTATGCTCTGATGTCATATGTCCTATATATCTATATAGTAATTTTGCACAAAGCGGTATTCTGGTGGCGAGTTGGCCAACTAAAAAGTTACGAACGATTGAAGACGTCTTCCCTAAATGCCATGTTTTGACACACACCTTGATGAATTACCCGAGACTGGGGTGAAAACAAAAAAGAAAATGTGTCAGGAAGACAAGACCTCAAACTCAGCTAAATATGTATACTCCTCTCTTATATACACTATACCCCGAAGGTCGCCGGCCTTTGCATACGGAAGGTCAATCCTTTCACTCAGCTCAAACTCTGCTGGAAACCCAGACCACTTCGCTTTCATCCCCCCCCCCAAAAAAAAGACAGAAAAAAAAACACATCCACAAAAAATATAAAAAGCACAGAGAAAAGCACACACACACATATTTACACATGTAGGAAGGCTTTGGATACGTTACTGAGCTGCAAAGAAGTTTGGCTTATACTACTGCCGATCGTCTACTTAATCCTAGCTGTTTCTCTTTTCACCCTTTTTGTGTCATTGCGTTCTTTGTGCACTGTTGTTTCTGCCCACTGGATTGTACAGTTACTGCGTTCTCGGGCATGTTTCGCTATTTCCGATTTGGAAACTTTGAATTTGACGTTTCGCCTATGCTCGGTTAATTTGTCATTTAGACCTCTGAAAGTTTGGCCAGCGCATTTGAACTCACAGGTCAAAGGGTTCAAGTAACCCAACTCTCGCAGAAAACTGACTTCCCTCTGTGCGCTTTGTGGCACCCCTTCCTCTCCGCCAGAAAAGGTGTAAGTTTCCCCAACTTGAATTCCATGCTAACCACTACGACCACACCAAGCTTCTTCGCACGTGCCTTCACATTGTGCGAAATCTCATGATAATATGTCATAACCGCTTCCCGTATTTACAGCAAAGCTGTATACGTGGCTTGCACATGACGTCATTTCCGATGACCTCCAGAGAAAAGGGGAAAAAGGAGCTCCCCTCTTATCAGGATCATCCTTTGTGCCCCCGGATATGCACAGACGTTGCTATTCTCCTCCCGGAAGAATTATAGAAGATAAACCCGTCACCCAAAATTCTTACAAAAGCAGCTCCCTCTCCTCCTTTTTACATGGTGGTCAAAAGTATGCGATGTGACGTCAGGGCAAGGAGCCTATACCTCTACCAGCCAAGGAAATTTCCGCGTCGTCGTTGTAAGCAACAAGCTCCCGGCGAACAACTGACGGCAAAACAGCATATCTCCTTTGAAATCAGGCATACAGCATACAGCTCAGTATCCGTTTCAGTAAAGAAAACCACAAAACAAGCATCAACAAAACAAGCATCAAAACCACATGATAGATGATAAGGCGCGTGTGAACAATAGGAACACCGGCTCCCACGCGTTCCGGTAAAGATTAGGTTTGCAGCTGCTTCGAAAGGGGTTGACGTCATTCGAAAGCCCTCCTGTGAAGTGAGGTCACGTGACACTAACACGGCAGCCGATTGGCTCCGATGGCTCGTAACATCCGCTGCGCTTTAACGTAAGATGAAACGGAGTATAGCAACTGATTCCATTGTTGCTGCAGCACCGCGATGAATAGGCCACGCATTGTTAGGACTCCCGAGGAGCAGCGTGAATTCTAGGAGCCAGGCACGTAGCCAGGGAAGCCTCCATGTGCGACAGTAGTGCGACGCGGCAATTATTGCTTACCTGATTTACCACGTAACTGATAGCAAACTACGAGACCTGCCATAATACCATGTGTTACAGACGAGTAAATACTGCTTTGAAAACGTCATTTTAGTAGGGATCCTTCATTCATTAAAACCAGCAGAAGAGTATAGACGGAGTCCGGTGAGGGTGGCGACGTCACTCAGGTGACCACAACATTTTGAGCGGCGCCGGAAAACACTCCCCCGGTCTCGACGGGCACTTCGTCTACACTCTCGACCAAGCGCAGATACGTTGAACACTCGTCCGGGCACAACAGTCGAATCCTCACGTCATGACTCAAAAGTTACCGCCGCAAAGGGGGATACGGGCATTAATTTGCTACGAGTGCGACGTAAACCGGATATAGCAAAGCTCAGAAATATCCCTGAGAGAAGCCGGCAGCACTAGGGATTTTTCGTAGACCGTTTTCCCAGCTCCACTACGCTCTCCGGAACGAAGACGCCTCTGCTGCGCATGCGCGGAGCTAGCCTTGCCTGCAGAGTCCCGCATATCATAGCGTGTTGCGCAGAAGGCTGCGGGGGCAGCCGAAGCCATCCACAAAAACTCACTACTGAGCCAACCCGGTGCCCGGCGACCTCGGCGTTGGAGACTGCGTTCGTTCGTGAAGCACCTGAATAGCAAGTGATCACCGACGGTGGAGTCAGAAGGAAACGCGCTCCTTGAATGTTCGCTCCCTCAATACGTGAGCCTGCCTAAAAATACGGAAATACGGAAAGGCTGAAAGCACTGAACCTTAGATACGGAGACTTGAATACGTAAAAGGTAGCGGCGACATCAGAGGCGGCCGTCGGGGTCTTTATCCGTTCCGGCGCACCTAATCGAAAGGCGGGTCATTTTAAACCGCGCTTATTGGTTCGAAAGTATAGATGCGTTCAACAATCGTAGGGTGAACACAAGTGATTTGCACGAGACAGATGAGACTGCCAATAAACGGGTCGTCATTACTATCCTTCCCATTCTGAGCACAGAAAAAACCTTGGTGGATATTAGGCGCAGCCATAAAGACGCTGCTCAATTTTTTGTGCTCATTTCAGGCTGACTGCTTCTAGCAAGCCGACTCCTTTGGGAAACGAGGATGATCAAGAATCTAAACAGAAAATTCATTCCCTGCTACGATTTCGGTATATACCCCTCCCAATTTCCTGGTTCCGTTCAGCAATACATCCTTTCCGAAAACGAAAAAAAAATATACATTTTTAAAGTAAAACAAAACGGATGTGTTAGCATTACCTGTGTAACTGGGTGTGTCTTATTTATTATCAGCCATATTTCTCCTCCTAAATCCCAAAGAAATTCAGAATATGCGCCACTACCCCAAGGGTGAGGCTCCAATCTCAAGAATAAACTGAGAATATGCCCTCGTTTGCGCGAACGATGTAGCCTAACATTCGGCATACGTTTATATAAATGGGGTGGTTACGAAAAAAAAATGGAAGATCACGACGGAACACGAAGACAACGCTGCATGCGGAAAAGAATTGAAAGATCGGCGGCTTTCAGATATGAAGGAAGTAGAAAACGGCAATAAATATCATTTTCGTTTTCTCCCTTTTCGTGGGTTTCATTTTCCTATACCCCTGCCGGAATTGCTGAATAGTGTTTTTTGTTCTAAGAATTATTAGCGTCGATCAATATGCCTCATATTAATATTTAATATGCTTTAAACTTTAATTACAGAACTTGTGTGGACATCAGGGGGGGGGGGGGGGGGTTGTTCCTTGATGTGGACTTGTTTAAATCAGGCAATGCATATAGCAAACCCTAAAACTAAATTGATCGCCGCCTCATAAATATATATAAATTTATAGGTGATAAGATAATTAATATTTAAAAGAACATTATCGGACATTACTCGAAAAATATACCTGTATATTCAATTAACTATTAAAAAAGAGTAAACAATTAGTTAACTGCGAAAACCTTGCGCGGCCTTGCTGGGAATTTTAAAACTTGAACAAAAATTACGTATTCACAAACTAAAGTGCCCATTCATGGTAACTCTAAGGCACACCTGTGTGACATCGTTAGTGAATGGTTTAAAAAAAAACAGCGCACAAAAGACTGGGATTAGGTGAGACAAATAAACGATGCATGCTCTGAATGTGAACTAAATATTCACAAAGAAACTTAAATAACCCAAACGATCACCATAAAAACATGACGAGAGAAAAAAAGGTAACTAAACATTTAAATTAATTGTGATTCACTACTTGTCAATAAAATATGCCTATTTCCTATGTAGATAAATAGTATCCGACAGACAACTCCATGTGCATTTCATAAGTGTCTATCGATTTAATTGTGGTTTCCCTTTTTGCGCTCCCAATGACCTGCATAGTTTTAAAGTGAACCCGACAATGCTAAACTCCACAGTGCAAATGTAGGAGCCCTCCTGACACTGATCACGAAGACAATGCATGCTCTGGAGTTATTTCACTGATGCACGTTATGTATGGCTGATGTACACTTTTCCACTGGTCAGGAAAGTTTGTAAACCACCCCTACTACGCGGTTTAGATATTTATGCTTCTGGTTCTCATCACGTGGCGTCTCAGGTATAAAACACTTAGTGAAACCAAGATTTTAGGCGAACTCGTCGGAGTGCGCCGGCAAACAGTCACAGTTCAGAGCAGTTTTACTACTTTTCTTTTAGCATTTTGTTTTCTCTATAAAATGACGTTCACTGGGAAAATCCCGTGTACAGCCTTTTCAACCGTAGGTCTACCATCTACACAAACGCTTGTGACACTAAAATGAAGTAATTTAAACTCTATTCACGCTGACGCAAAGAGAAATCTTTGAAAAATAATGACGATGGTGGATACCTTCCTAGTTGCAGTTGGAGCGGAATAATTTATTCCAAAAACTTCGCACTACAAGCAGGCCGAACTCGCATTCCTCCCGTTCCGCTAATGAAGTCACCCGATTTTCGTGCCGCGCATCCAAATTAATGGCAAACCTCTAGACGTGTGAGCGGCTCTGGACTAAACCACTCGCCAGTATAATCTCATCGCGTGTTTTCAGAAACACCACATGAAACGTTAGCTTTCTTTACCTATTCTTCGTTCTTTCTTTGGATGTTATTTATGCGTCCATTTATTAGGCGAGAAAGTAGATAAATACATCGCTAATGCGGTAAATTAATATTAAACGAAAGCGAGGGCGCAACTGAACTGGTTTAAGTCCGACATGGAAACCCTGGAGAAATGAATGTTTTTGTTTTGTGATTGTCTGTCCCACCTTCTTCTGGCTCCACGGTTACTAGCTTCAAATTGAACGTAGGATAAAACAGAAAAATACTTTAAAAAGCAGCCATATGTCAACCGCAATAAGACTAATAAAATTGCTAGCACAAAATACCACGCACGTCGAAGTGACAAGCGGATGACGACTCTTAGTGCTTTTTACACATTTTATATGTTTTTAGGACCAGAAATGGTAAACAAATGTTTTTGTTTCTCAGCCGTATGTTTGTTATGTTAAACACCTGATTGCCCGTAGTATTAATCATGAATAGAGTGATTTGACTAAAAAATAAAATATAAGAAAAATTTATAGTGCTTGATTGGGTAGCTTGTCAACAAGAAACGGAATGTTGCAGATATGTATAGTGGCCTCAAAGATCAAAAGGGAAAACATATTGCCCCCCATCCTCCATCGTCCTTACCCGGACCCGACGACGCAGCGCTTGACATTCGTTTGACGACATTTTGATAAAATGCTGCAAGTGGAGAGAGAGAGAGAGAGGTGACTTAAGAGAAGTAGGGGAGGTTGTTCTAGCTCTGCAAGTGGAGAAAAGGCAACACGTACCTGCACCTTAAGAACCTTTTTCTGTTTTCATACTTCCCTTATACTTATTTATTTCAGACCTAAGAGGCTCAACTGTATACATTTTAGAGTATTAACATCGTTTCCGAAACAGTTTACTGTAATTTCTGTCATGCATCAGTTATATCAACTGATATATCCCCGTTATGAATCAAAACCAACTAGCACAACTCGCAGTCTAAAACAAAGGAACAGAAAGCCTACCACTCGTACCGCCTCCTTTCCAGCGGTCGCTCTGCTGAACTGGAAAGATGTGGCAGGTGCTACTCCTGAACTCTTTACCTGTCCCGACAATAGGACCGTTTTTTTTTGTGACATATCATTTTTACGGGTGGGATAACAAGACACAATTACCTATATCGGCAATCACATTTTAATAACTATTATCCTATTTCATCCATTAAGAGAAAACAATGACGCAGCACACTTTAGTTCAAGAAGAGATCTGTTTTATCTCGCGGACCCCGATTAGAATAAAAGCCCCTCTCAAGAACATCACAGTTTTATAGCATTGCCTCTATGAATGTTCAGCGCCGGAAATTTCTTAAATCACTCCAGGGTAAGAAGAGTATACTAGAGGCTGGATGAGGAACCCGATGACTGAAGACAAGAGTTCATACATTCTTTCACCTTACCGGTAAAAAGTGCCGAGATTCTAAAAGATTCAGAGACATAACAAACATGACCCAAAGATGTACATACATGTGCTCAGGGTTCAGTGGTGTGACCGAAATTAAGGGCACGCTTCCCTCGGATATTATCTGTTACCGTTTCTCTTCCACAGATCTTCAGCTCTATATCGGAAGTTCCCTGGTCTAATAGATCGACTGTGATCTGTTGACGTGTTTCTCTGGACCGTGAAGATTTTTGAGTCCCATCTTAAAAAGCAAAAAGGTATCTTGTTAGAAAACAATCCACTAATGATATCTCCAGAGTAGAAGGGTGGCTTGTTGGCCCCATTGCGGATGTCCGGTAGTATTCATTCTATCAGGGATCGTTCTTTGGGATAGGCGAGCAGCAGAAAATGGTGTTTAGAGCGCAGCTATTTGGCGTCTGTTTCCGTGAATAGCGGCGTCGCCGTCGGCTTAATGCTCCGCTGAATATAGCGGGAAATCGAATTGATGTTGAGGTCACGTGGCGTTAACTTTCCAGCTAACACAAGAATAATGTGTTCTTTGCTGCTCAAAACGCTTAAACACAATGGTTGAGAAATGACCCAAGATCGCTTTCCAAAGTTACACTAATTTTCACCACTTCACTTCACCGCCATCAATGCTGAGTGGCACTTTGCATGCTGTATTTGCCGTAGAACGCCGATAATTGCACATTTTACTTAAATAAGTTAAATTCAAAATGCACAATTCATTGCTCTGGAGACTCTATACACATTGATTCTTCCAGGCAATGATTCCGCATAAAATCGATCTTCTGTTTAATGTGACGAGTGTGCGAAGTTGGTTGAATAACAACAAACTTGTGGCCCATTTCAATAATTCAGAAACATCTTAGAAAGGGCTCTAAACTCATACTATAAAAAATACGGTCCTGTAACGCCGTTCTAGAACCTATAAATATCGCCTGCGAAGAAGCTACGTAGTCCACTTAACGCAGGAAGACAAACAACCATCCAACCATCTCCCCACTGTCTAAATACCGAACCTAATCAGTTCCCAGAACACTCTGATAAGCAGTGTCTGGAGCAGCCGGCGTCCATTAGTGCCCCATTGTTTGGATTCGCGGCTCCTCCCTCATGAGAGATGGAAGGACCAAGAACCGGGAGCGCGCTCTTTTCGAGAATTCTGCGCAAAGTGTAGTCGGGGCCATTCACCACGCGGCCCCTGGCACTACGCTGCAGAGGCGTCTGGCATCTGTCGACGTGTGTCGGCAGCTGAGAAAGTTAAACGAGTTCGTTGACTGAGCTCGCGGATAGGAATAATGAGGCACATCAACGCGCGCTGTGGCGTAAGTTAATAGCACGTGCTGCTGGGGCTGTGACATTTTAAAAAGAATGACCGCGCTTTTAAGAAATTGAGTGAGAAATACGAACTACGTGAAGAAGTAATTCACGGACATTAATATTTACAATGAGACATTAAGAAAGGCACACGAAATTAGACGTTTAAAGATAATTGTCCGCTGTTCGCAGTGTACTTCGAAAAAGCTTTATTTAAATACCTTAATATCCGATAGATTCTGGAGTTTTTAATTACGACTCCAAAGGGTGGGATATAATAAATAAAAACATTTTTAATGCAACTTCAAGTTTTGGAAAAAATGTAAATTATTTCCTTTTGTTCGATCGTTTTTTTTTAATTGTTTTGGTCTTTCTGGTTGTCACAATTTTTATTTACCGATTCTTCGCTGGACATGCGAAACAGAATCAGTTCCCGAAAAAAAGTTCGTACATATAAATATGACGAAATAAAAAGCCTACACTTCCAAATGTAGTTTGATCCCCTACAACTGAACACAAGTTCTTTGTATGAGTAAAGATTATGGGACAGATTGCAATGAACCGTTATTCCAGAGTAAGGGCACTTTTAGAAACTAAAGGAAACAACAACAACAACAAAAAACATTAAAACACCACTCTGCCCCCAGAAATTTGAAGCCATATAGAGCGTGCTTACAAGAAGTTTCTAACTCGTAGTTGAGCCGTATGCCACCTCCCCGATCCGATTATTGCAAAATAATCATTCCTTTGTAATATATTTCGACACAAAGCACACATATTTACACAAAATATTTCACGCGTTTCACTTTGCATAATACAATATTTTAGGCTTTAGACTATCACCATAAGCGGCGAGTGCCATATATCACCGTTGTACGTCCCTAAAATCTATATGCAGTATATTATTTTTAGTTTTAACAAGATAAATGAATAAAGGTAAATTTATTTGAGTGACATTGGCAATTTTCAATATGTATTGTGTGACCTACATCCGGAATTTAAAAAAAAATCAAACTTCAATAACCTGTAGAAAATGTACAGCTAACTCTCCTCTAGTAAGCTAGGAAAAAGGTATATAAAATATTCAGCTTTAATTAATCAGCGCTTCTGAACAATTCAGTGCTGAAACATCGCATCCCTAGCACATAACTGGTTAAATTCATAATTAAAGCGCATCTCATGCCTAGAACACCTCCTGCCATTCTTGCATTCTACTAGTGCAGGAGGTTCGCTCGAGATACTTTCTGTATTTGGTAGAGGGAAGTTTTATACGCACTTTCCATTATTTTATGATTTTAAAGATACAGAACTAGGCGTTTCTAGCTAAAAATACTATGAATTTATGCAGATTTTTTTTGAAGCAAGCTACCTTAGTGATTACAAAAAAAAATTACTCTCAAAGAGCAGGTGCAGAAATCCTAGCAGAACATCTGAGTTTTCATGTATCACCTAGTTGCCTCTGATCACGTCTGGCGAAAACCGGCCCTTATGGTTACAAAAATGACAAGGAACCATTTTGAGGAAGCTCCGGTTATGCAAACTGAAACAAAATTAGGCGCCGCACAAAGAAGCTCTTCGTTAGATTGCAGTAAATGCAGTTACCCAATGTCATGAATCGTGAAACCTCTTTACGTTCATAGCACGTTGTTGAATGTGTGTTATATGTGTGTGATGAAGACAAAAAAGTCGCGGCTTTGGAGCTACTAAAGGAAAATGTTAGCCCTAGTACTTCCGTGTTATTGTAAGTTATGTCTGCTCCTGGACTCGAAAAAATAAACGTGTATATTATTTAAAGGCTTTTTTCGCCTCTAGCGCTCAGGAGCTTTTTTCTAAGGCTACCGCCTGACGAAGTGACGTAATGCAACGTGGCGTTAGATAAAGAGGGTCGTATTTGCTCCTTATTTCTTTGGCGATTTGACATTGCTATCTTGTTTACCAAATATGATTTACTCAATGGGCCATTCGACAAAAAGTAAGGTTTCAGGTACCTGGGACCACAAGGTCATGGGCTTATTATATTGTTCTGTGTGACAGTAAATATTACGCGGCCTCGCGCCTTTGGTCTATATTATCACCAGCGCCCCTTGAGGAGATTAAAAAAAGTGAAAGACGTTTACGAGTCTCTGTAATGCGAAATTAGAGCGCAGCTCTTGAGGAGGAGGAGGGCAGGGGACAGAGGGTATGCCCCTCTCCTCCTCCCTCCCGTGCCCCTCCCCTCCCCTCCTCCGTGCCCTCCCCTCCTCCTCCTGCGTACCCTTCCATCCTCCTCTTCCGTACCCTCCCCTCCTTCCACAGCTTCCCCGCTAAATTTAGCTGGAAAATTGACGCCACGTGACCTCAACACCAATTCAATTTGCCCGCTATATTTTGCGGGAAAACTGACGTCACATCACTTCGTGTCACGTAGCTTATGAAAAATTCAGCTTCTCCGCTAGATTTAACGAGAGAATTGACGTCACGTGACCTCAACGCCAATTCAATTCCCCGCCAAATAGCAGGGAACTGAATTGGTGTTTAGATCTATCACGTCCCATAATGTAACACTGCGCATTCAATTTCCCAGCTAAATTTAGCGCTAAAACTGTCGTCACATGATCCTAACACGAATTAAGTTTCCCCGTCAAACTTAGCGGGGAAACTGTGACGTCCTATAATGTAACACGCGTGGTTACGCCGACGGCGACGCCGGCGCCCTCAACGCGGAAACGGGCGCCTAAAGGCGCATTCACACTGATCAAAAAATTGTAGAGCCCATCCACTTCACTTGAAGATGGAGGACCATCGGAGGTGTTATCTTTAAGAGAACTTTAGGACAACTTTATGACAACTATACGACATCCATACGATTTACATATGACTGCAATGAAGACATCTAAACGACTTTGTTGTTTAATTTTATTTATTTGTTTATTAGGGACTAAAGTGAGCACTGCCTTATGAACACTTATAAATAAGATTTTTTTTTAGTTCAGTTTAGTTTGTTTATTTCTCTTCAAAGAAAGGGAGGAACTGGAAGGGAGGTAGAGAAAAAAAAAGCTTCCATTTTAGCTTGACGAGGCCTCTATTCGAGACTCCAACTAACTATAGGTGGCGCCACTCATTTTCCAAAATGGCGGTTTTAGTGAGGGTCGGATATGCGTGCCGCTGTTGAGCCTGTCTATAGTGTGCTGGCTTCACTGAGCGACACAAATTATTTCTGGTAACTCGAGGAAGCTAGGGTGTTATGAGCGCAGGTCACCTCTTTATTCTGAAAACAAGAACGGTGTTTAGCGGAATATTTACGTAAGGATGCACATTTTAATTCTGGAGCGAAACCGAAACTAACCTCTTTTTTGGATTTACTTTCTTGATATAGGTCTTAATTTCGCATTTTTTCATAACTCAAGATGTGTCCCACATCTCAATTATTTAGTTGGAGAAGTTGTTCGCGGAAACTTTATTTTGTGACCTACATGTTTGATCCAGGCTGATATTTGTAGTTGTTTTAATTGATGAAAAAGTCAATGCTGCCTTTTCTCGCTCAGATAGTTCTCACTGCCTTTTCTCGCTAAGATAGTTTTCATGGGAAATAATGAACTGCGGGCCTTTTAATGGGTGTTTGGGTATATAGATGATTAATTGGTTTAACATTATTCCCACCACAAGATAACAGAATAATTCCAATTTTTACAATACGTCCACAAAACTTATAAATTAATAAACGCTGTTCTCACTGCTACAACCCAAAGACTCAAACCGAGTCAGACAGCTGAAGTGTGTGTGTTTTTTATAAGTAGGCGTGACGCTTAAAACTTTATATTGCATCCAGTGTTTGACTGTTTGTCTATCTTGATAACGATGTCAGACTTTTTCATATGCTAAAAAGAAAACAAAATTATACCTTTCTGGAAACACTATTATGTTTAAATGGCGTATTTTCGTGATCTTGACGTTAATTGGAGGCATACATTGCCGGGATTTGTATTCATATTAATAATAATATTAAAACTCAGATATTTTAATACGTAATTTTTAAGCTCTAATATAATTTGTTGCTTATGATCTAATTTCAAACATGCGAACAAATATGACAATCAAAAGTGTGCTCATTATCATCACTGGTGCCAATTGCAGCATTTTTTATTACCAAGTAATAAAAAATAGTCTAAAATCAATGAAAACATTTTAGCTGATGTGAGAAATCCATGTAAAATTACATTATTTTTGGGTAAAGTATATTTTGGTATCGAAGTCGCGACTTTTGACAATCGGCAAAACGTCCAAAATCGCCGCCAATATCCATCCAAACAAAATTCCCGAAAGTAAAAAAAAAAAACATGTTTTAATTATTAATTTTTTATAACATTTAGTTGCTTTCATTTTTAAGCTCCGTCCTTTTGCCAGTCTCAGCTTTTCTAGCTGGAAGGAACGCCCACCTGCTTGCACGTCTGCTCACTGCAACACGTTTCGCTGGCATTGGAAGCCGGTGAAACAGTAGTGAGTTTTAGTATTGCGTATACGAGCGAACGCAAGCGCTGTGTGTTTGCGCTAGCTTTGCGTGTTCCACACTGCGCGTGCGTGGAGCCGAAAATTGCGGTCTTGGATACCGCATGGCGATAAGGCGCACGCACAACGTGGGGCACGCAACTGGAACGCAAACGCACACCGCTTGCGTTTGCTTCTATGCGCAATACTAAAACTCTCCAGTAAGGTACTATCCGATACCGGCTGCAGCACTACGTTGGGACAGTGAAGAGTCTTGTTTGCATTCGGAATTGACATTTCGTGAGCCACGATCGCGCGCAGTTCCGCCGTGCCCACTGAGCAGGAGAACCGGGGGACCCTCACTAGAGCGCTTCCTGTTTCCGCCGCGGGAGGGCGAGCGCCGAGCTGGAGACGCGAATACTTTCCTTTACATCTGCAAATGCACATGCGTAACCAAACCAATTCATAATAAACACTTGTACCAGATTTAACACGATTGAGATAAGAATACTAGTTACATCAAAAATGACTTTTTCACATTTTGTTCGTCACTCATAAACGATGTCACTCTCTACCAGGAGTTATTTAATATTTCTCTTGAAAATCTGAAAGGAACACTGAAACTTTACCTTTTCTTCAATTTTGTTTGACAAGGAGAAAACTTGATAGTCCACATTGTTGCTTGCCATAATTGGTTCTTACTTTAGGTTTTGTCCAGATATTGTTTTCTCAGTGCATGTTCTGAGCTAACATTCTTCGGGATAAGGTATAGCTTCTCTTTTTGGATAAGCTGAGGTAATTTAAAGTAATATATTTTATTAGCCTCTAGCATAGTGTATTTTTCAATGAGGGGGTCCAAACGCAAGTCTTGCAAGTTATCCCGAAAATTGTCGAGCATGCGAAGTATTCCTTTTTGAATGACTATTTTTTTATTATAGTTCGTCATAGTTGTGGTACCCCATACCAATGCACCGTATGATATTTTTGAGTCACATAAATAATAATATAATTCATTTTTTAACCATGGAGGTAGTAGTTTATGGATTCTATATATACATCTTACTGATTTGGATAGTTCAGAACAAAGTTTCTGTATATGCGTCGACCAGTTGAAGTCTTTATTGAACCATATGCCTAGGAAGTTTTTATATTTGACCTGCTCTAAAGGTATTCCATCAAAATTAATAAATATGGAAGTTTTGTCTCTCTTGTTAATTGGAAGGAATACTATGTATTTAGTTTTTTTAGCATTAAGTCGTAATTTGTTACGCTTAAGCCAGTTACCCAGCTTCTCCAAATATTCGGTGGCCAATATATGTAATGTATCTTTGGACCATGCTATAAAGAACGCGTTCGTGTCATCTGCGTACATAATTAGTTATGGGGAATCCTGCATGTTTTCCATATCATTTACATAGATAAGAAATAACAGAGGGCCTAGAATGGATCCCTGCGACACTCGGTGTCGCACTTCCAACTTATCAGAGTCTGATTAATCTAAATGCACACATTGATATCGATTCTTTAAATAACTTTCAATTAGTTTTAATGCCATGCCACGTATCCCATAATATTGAAGCTTAATCAGTAAGATACTGTGCTGTATTGTGTCGAAAGCCTTCGAAAGTCTAAAAACAAACCTAATGTATAAAGTTTATTTTCAATATTCCTGAAAATTTTGTTCTTTACGTGAAGTAGGGCTTGTTCTGTAGATTTTTGCTATTCAAATCAATCTTGTGCCTCCCTTATTATATTATACTTACAAAAAATGCCTCTAATCTAGTATAAATTATATTTTGAAATATTTCGAAAATATTGGCAGAATGGAAATTGACCGATAGTTGTACAAACTATTTTTCCCCGTTTTTAAATATTGGGCTCCTGTTTGTATCATCATATCTGTTATGTATGACAAAATGTGAGTAAATGATTGTGAGACACGTTTCACTGGAACCTATTTAAAGCCGTCAATACCGGCGGCAACGTTATTAATACGAAATCATTTACTGTCTCATGGAGCGAGCTGATGTCATCAGTTGGAAGCGCGAAACGGCAGATAGTTTCCTTCGGTTCCATTGGCTGGCGCGCGTCGACGGGGCTCCCATTGGCCGCTGCGCTCGTCAGTTTCCACCACCGCTCACCCCACGGCGCTGCGTGTCTATCAGCGCGCCGTTGCTCCCCTGGGCACGGAGCGTCCAAGGTCATCGTGCCCAGGGGAGCACACGCGCTGGGCGGCAACGAAAACTACGCAGCAGACGAAAAAGGGAGCGGACAAGCAGCTTGCATGCTTCCGCATTCACAACTCATAAGACGTGCTTAGGTCTTATGAGACCTAAGCACGTCTCTTTTTAATGTTTTAATCAGCATTTCAATTTCGATCGACGTAGTTGGCTTAAACAATTTCTTGTTTAAAAATTGAGCGGAGTCGCCGTCTAAACCCTATTTTTCCGGGCACATCTCCAGAACAGTTTTTTTTTCCAATTGAGCCCGAGTCTCTTTATCAGCATCGCGGAAGCGAAAGAAAAGAAGGTTAGATCGGTGCGTTCTGCCCTCAGCCTCGTCACAGCGCACTCTTAGCTGAGATAAGTCGGTGACCGTAGATGATAACAAGGGATCAGGACCTCACTATCTAATAATGCCAAGGAAGGCTGACCACGACCACTTGCCACGACCAATCGGAACAAAGGAGCGCCGTTTACACGGGAGTTTTTTCTTAACATCCATGGACGCATTCTTTTTGTCTTTCAGATTCGAGCACATAACAGCTTCGCTGTAAAACGCGCGTTGCGGTTAACGTCGACGCCGGCATCGAAAAAGACGAAGCAGTCACACAGGGCCACTCGGCGTCGGCGTCTTCTCGGGGAAGCTCGCGAGAACATGGCATTTTTTGTATTTGTCTGCTTCGTACGATTGTTGTTGCCTTGCCTTCGCGGTCGCATATGCGCGCGGAGGCAACCGTCTTAACTGAATAGACAACGGCGGTGATCATATATATGTTTACACCCTGTTTGTATGCAGCACATGCGAAAGGCACGGACTCGAGCGGGCGGCTTCAGAAGGTGCTCTTCTGCCGCGTTTAGAGCGCATTTAGGCGCCCGTTTCGGGCTTGAGCGGAGTCGCCGCCTGCGTCCCCATCGCCATCGGCGTAACCGCGCGTGGCATTATGGGACGTTTCCCATAATGATGTCACGAGGGTCACGAGTGAGATCACGAGGAAGAAGGAGGGGGAATGTTTTACGCTAAATTTAGTGGAAAACATTCCCCTCCTTTCCCCTCAAAAGCGAAAACTACTCTTCATCGTTTGCGCTGTCGCGCAAACGATGAAGAGTAGTTTCATGGCGTCGTACACGCACATAAAACACTGCTCGCAGTCAGATGTTCCAATCGCCTTGCTTCTCTCCACGCTGAAATGCTTCCAGCCACGTTTGGCGACTGCATGAATCCCTCGTCCCCTCGGCATTTTCGCCATTTTCGTGGATCGAAAACAAAACCAGCGAAAAGCATGTCCTAACCGGAAAAGGACGATACGTCACGTCCGGTCGCTCGCTGATTGGTTCAAGCGCGCGCGTCGAGGGAAAAATTGGGTTCAGAGGCGTCGTCTCCCTGCATCGTCCTCCTCGGCACGCGACGTTTTTCAATACACAAGTCAGCCAAAAATCTCACCCCACGACGCGAGTTTTTTGCGTTGTGTGAATGCGCCATTAAGACCTGCACTTTAAAAATAAAAGCTGAGGTCTGTAGTTTGGTCGGTTCTAGCTGTCTTGCGATTAAATCAACGACGCGGCAGAGAATAAGGTGGCTCTTCTTGTGATTGTCGCCACTCCCCGATACAATTATCGCATGACCTCCTCATTTCTTTCTCTATCACCCACGCTTTGAATTTTTACTTGTTTCTTTTGTTGCTTTTGCCACTCTGTTTTGTCACACCTTCTCATTTACCATGCGGGGCTACCATATCTCGGTGACCTTGCAGTTTCTGTGATAAAGGCCACATTTTTTAAACAACAAAACACAAAATCAAAGAGCGACATTTTTTAATTTTTTTATCTTCGAGTTACGCATCCGTGATTGTTTCGGAGCTGAGAGTGTGACTCCGGAAGACAACAGCGGTATAAGCTGCCAGAGTGAGCTAATAGATTTTATTTGTTTATAATACTACTATCCCCATTAGGGTTTGTTGTCGGGTTAGGTTGCCATCGCGGATGCATGCAGTCTCTATGGACACCGCTCCCGCATTATATTTAACAGTTGAGTACACTGTATGTACTATTTAAATCTTCAATTTACGCCCAGCTCTAACACAGTGAGTAATTTATGTCACTAACGTACTAGAGCTTTTTCAACTTGGTCATGTTAAAGCGGAGTAATAAAATACCGGTTCGTGCTACTTGCATTTAGTTTTGGATTCAATTTAAAAGTATATGTTCCTTTAAGATTGCATTGGCAACTGTTTCAAGGTAGAGGCCTACGAAGAACCTTGCAGATAGAGAACGTGGGGTGGAATAAAGTGCAAAGCAAATAATTTACTCGGAGAATACACTCCACTCCGCTCATTTGCATTAGATAGCACGCCTGCAGCACCAAACCATTTCCCAGCGATGGGGAATGCCTGCGTCCGAGAGAGAGCATTCGCATTGCGTTGTCCCCTCTGTAACCCTTTTGTAATGCGCCGAGGGACAAGGCCGCCACCGACGTACCGAGATACCGGATTCCCCAACCAGCGTTACGGGCTCTTCATTTGGACGCTTCTAACGGCCTACTTTCTGGGTAAAGCACGGTTAAGTTGTTGGAGTTTCGTGGCTGGTACATGAGAACCCTTGCAAGAAGTAACAGCTCTAAGTCTGAAAACCAGGTCAATAAGCATTATTTAAGTTGCGTATTTGATTAATTTTTCAGACAACATGAAACGATTCGATTTGTGGGAATGGTCGACTCTGCACTGAACTGGTTAGAATGAGTCTACGACGGCAACGAGTAGTTCCTACTTTCGGGGGACATACTGATTCTGAAATAATTTAAAGATCTACAAAACGTTTAAGCTAATTAAACGTCTGCACTCATGCAAGAATACACTTATGGTGTTCTTCTAATATTGGTCTTCTGTTGAATTTTTCTTACCTGGAGCAATCAAGTTCTCCATAAAAAAAAGTCTGTTGTAGGAAACAGACCTTTTGCTACCTAAAGGTAAGCAAATAGTTGGATGTCCCTATAGGGCGGCCGGTCCTTGTAAGACAGGTTCATGTTATTGTAATGTGTATGCAGCAATGAACTAATTAGACAATTTTTAAAACTTAAAATTCACTCGGTATTTTTTTAATTATGTACACTTAAAAGGAAGGAACTAAACCTGACAAGAGAGGCTATGCATTTTTCTGACAGAAGACATACGAGGCAGGTTCTAGAGCCAAAATGATCATACTTCGAATACGAAATAAACATATTTGAGTACTTAATTGGCAATCCTAATATATATACAAGGGATGACCAGAGTGAAATGTGGTTTGAGATGCGGTCAAAACTACAAAAGTTCAGAGAGCCGCAGAAGAAAAATTGGGGGGGGGGGGGGGGGAGTACTTTTAGGAAGAAACGATGTGGAGGGAACAGTCCTTCCCAAAGGAGACAACTATTATAGTTGACTACAACTAAAAATTAAAGAAAGATCTATTGGCGGATCTTTAGGGAATGTGTTAGCATGACCCTCGGGAAACGCCACACAGGTAACCCTTTGGGAAGCTTTAAGGCTTTCCCCTTCACTTTTCTCTTTTGGCTTGTTCTTTTACTTTATCCATTTTTTGCTGCGTCCTTTTGGCTTCGTTGCAGGGTCAGTGTTGGCGTTTCCCAAAAGAGACGTCTGTGGCGTTTCTGAACCGTCATGCAAACGCATTCCCTAAGGATCCATCAATGGAACTTCCTCCAATTGTTTTCCGGCGAAGCGGGCTCGCCAAGCCCACTCGTCCCAGCTTCTATCGCACGCAGATCCGCGTCGGCTTGCCGCATCTTGCGTCGCATTTCGGCCAGCCGAGCCAGGAGCTGCTTCCGCTCCTGTTACTCGTTCGCCTGCAAGTTCAGGCTCGTCCCAGCATCTGCGCGCTTCCGCTTCCGGTTCGGGACGTCGCCTCCTTTTCGCCTTTGTCCTTCACTGCTCTCCTCCTCTCTACGCGGTGCGCTTCCCTTTCCACTGTTTCCTCCACCGACAGACGCCGTCACCTTTTTCCTTCCATGTAGGTACACATTTTAACTCATTAAGGACGCCACGCAGCAGAAAGTCGCTTCAACCGCTAAGCAAAAATGAATGCATGGTTTGCTTGTTAGCCACTGCCCCTGACGCCGTTATGCGTATACGGTTCGAAATTCTTTTTAAAGCACGAAAGCAAACAGGGTCACTAGACACATCTATGTGTCAAAATGCAGTCCAGATATATATGGACGTAGTGTCGTACAAAGCAAAACCGTGAGCTTTTTCTTTATATAAGTTGTTTTGTTTTGTTTTGGGGACGAAGGAGAGGGACGGGAACGCGCAAACCAGGGAGCCGCGAGCTGCACTTGGACTCGCAAAGAACTGCATGCTGCTCGCGAGCCGTAGTTTAACCACCACTGACATATAAACCTGTAAATCGCGGTTACTCATTTACGAACGCGTGACACCTTATCGCAGGTTGTGAAATAATAATGTAAAGTCGCTGAATAATTCATTAAAAAATAGAGTCACTGGCTGGTCGGCTTCTTTTAAGGTCTGGTAAGGCCGGAGGAAAGCGAGGAATTTTTTTGTTTAATTAAAGTTCATTACATATAAGCGTGTCCAAACAAATTCATATTGTGATCATATATCGCTTAATTAACTGGCACGTGAATACAAAACAGATATAAACGCTGTAAGCAGATGGGAAGTGTCTTCTTTATCAAACGGACATTAGTATCAAACGTCGTCTTAAACACCTGACTGTAATAGGTATTCAGCATCGATTAGCAACTCAAGTTATAGTCTGACAGCAGGCCCGCCGCCATCAGCCCGCTTCTAATTCAATTACCAGAAGTGAGCTTAATACCTACGCTTAGCTCCGTTGATTAGGAGCAAGCTGGCGGTCTAATGTACAATTCTCCACAAGCACGAACAAAGTTGGCGGCACGATGTGAAGGCAGATGAGCGCACCTTTCCCGGCTTAATTACCCCACAGAGCCCTGGGGGCAACTGGAAACCTAATTTAGAAGCAAGTTAAATGGTGCATGCGCTAGGGAAGTGACAGTCCCGCAAACTTTGGCTGAAGCATCAAGTGTCTCTGCGGTGTCGTATTTGCCTTAAATCTTCATTAGATGCAGCGCGACGTCTTGGCAGGTAACCGGGAAAAAACTTAGAAATGAATGCATATGTATATTTCATATTTTTATGTGTACTTTTTCTATGCTCGTTAGTTCTTGAATTCGATGTTTCTTGAGGGGGATTTACCATCAACGGTATTTCCCGCTGTAAACATTAAAACGTACGCATAGCTAATAGGGTAACATTTTTTTTTGATACGACGGGGGGGGGGGGGGGGTAATTTCTTGGATCAAGTTGTGTTAAAGAAAATAAGTTATAAAAAATGTAGATTTGTTTCATGTTTAATGGCAGCCTTACACATCTATTACTCCGCGTGTTTTGTGTATTCCACCGAACAAATTAAAAAAGGTAAGAATGACAAGGGCAACCACGTAGAAAATGTTGCTTCCTCGCCAATTGGAAAAAGCGCCAAAAAGAAAGAAACGAAGACATGTTGAGCAACACAATACGCACTCGCTACTAAAGTTTATTAAGAAAATTTGTATAAATTTAAGCCTTCTAAACTTACCTAATCACTTATGACTTAACCCTGTTTAATCAAATTTCAATATTTTATTTGTTTTGAAATACTGCCATCAGTGAGGCCAATGCAGGTTGGTATGCGTTTAAAAGTACAATGGCACTTAAGCATTAGAAATGTTTTCAATAAAACGACACACATTTTTGCTATTTACAGCATCCGATAGGCGATTTGATTTCTGAGTAAATTTAACAAAACATAAGAGTTTCTAAAAGAGTATATGTTAAAACTATGCGTCGTAATCGATTTGTTATATTTTCTTCTAGTTCCGTTATCGAAGTTTGCATGTGTAACAAATTTCTGAATATCCATAAAGTTATGACCGTGTAAAAATTTAAAATAAAATTTTATTCGAAATAACATCATGGTGGTACTTATGGGAAGAAGCTTCGCATTGGACTTCAATATTCGCATAAAAATTATGTGGATCGATAGCGATTGAAGATGTATCGTGCATATTTAATTTCTATGCGTTCTATTTTGAAAATGTTTTGTTGCAAGAATGGTTTATAAACTTGGCTTGCATGTTCAATCTTTGGTATTATAAGTTATTTATATGCCGTTAATTTGAGCTCTGGAACGGCAAATTATAGGTGAACTGTGTTGGTACTTTCTTCTAGTTTATTTATTGTATACAGTTTTGTTTTTGTTTATTTCCATTTGGCATTCGTTACACCAGCTTGTCAATTTAGATGCTCATCTAATTTATTTTGATCATCGACTGTATGTATTTTTTTAAATATATAATGGCTCAAAATCCTCGGCTCATGACACTGATATTTAGAATTAACAGCAGCGGACCATGAAGAGACCCTTGAGCCACTCCTGATATAACGGATGAGTTGCCTAACATTGTAATATTCATTTACACCAACTGCTCTACGTCAACTAGATAAGCTTTAAGTCAGGTCAAACTTTTATCACTGATAAAATATGTTTGAGTTTATAAGGTAGCTTTGGGTAAGAAACCCGATAAAATGTCCTGGGAATATCGCAGATCAACATCATCTGTTTGTCCACCCTGGTCGACACATAAACTTATGCCTTTGGTTACTTCGATTAGTAGCATAGCGTTTGACCGACTTCGCCTAAAACCGTACCGACCATTTCCTAGAAGATTATTTTTCTTAACAAAATCTATTATTTATTTAGCCATTTATTTAATTAAAATACCCTCAAGATAATATATTGAAGATGGCAGTAACCTTCACAATTATAAAGTGCACATATTAGAAAATTTTAAAACAAAAATAATATGAGTGATATTAGAGATCGAAGCGGGAGACGCTCCTAATCATTCGACATCTGTGGTATAAATAAAAACGGAAAGGATGACGTCTTAAAAATTCGGAATGTCGACCTTGTGACTATGATAAATGCGTAAAAAGATGTAGGATGGTAGATTTATTAATTGATAATGAAGTACAATGCTTTGATGGAGCATTTTATGAAAAAGACAGAAACGAAAGATTTTACGGCGATGTACTAGGGATCTCAGATCTAAAGAGTTTTTCATTGTATTAACGCTGGCAGTACGGTGATAGTTGCTTAGAATGAAGCGTGCTGAGCTATGTTTGAGCGATTATATTGAAGTCATTAGAGATAACAGACGGGTCCCCACGGCAGCAGAAATTTCTAACTTTGGACGGCATGCAAAGGTTAATTTCAGTGAAGACGGAGCGAGAGAGAAGATTATTTTGAAGCATCCTAACCTACGGTACTGTTAGCGACATATTCAACATGAGCTTTCAAGGAACGGTTAGACGTTATTTGAACTCCAATATATTTATAGACAGACACCAAAACGAGATGTGTGTTCTTAAATGATACGTATTATAGAGAGATTGAGAACGTAAGGAAAATAAGTTGGCATTTGTTAGTGTTAAGTTCCATTAGCCACTGGTCGCAGCAATAATATACAGAGTATTTGTTTTTACTTCTAGTGGAATATTTATTTTAAAAGGTGAGTGATCCTTACATTGGTTTGTTCTTGTGTTTAGACCTCAAAATTAAGACTGCGCTGTGGCATTACGCAATGCAAGCAATAACGGTTTGCATTGCGTAATGTTATAGCGCAGAGCTCATTTTTAGATCGAAATTGATGTTCCGCCTCATCATTCGCTTAGCTGATTTCGTAGATCGCAGAGATTGGCTCTTTGAGTGTTTTACGAGTAAATAGACGCGCAGGCATTTCTTAGAGTGCAGGGTCTGCTTAGTTTGCTGCCAAGAATATATCAAATTCTGGTTGAATTATAATACGACTCTGTAACTATCGCTAAGTTCAAACAATTGCACTTCTGTCTTCCTCGTTAACGATTATAGACCATTAAAGAAAAGCAAATATTTTCTAATTCAGTTTTCACCCTTTTTCGTTCTCAAGCCTTAGAATTGTCCTTTTCGTTGTACAGTCATCTTTCCATCTCCCTTGCTCAGCCTTCGCCACGATGGCTTTGTAAAGCCGAAAGCGTAGTAATGAAAACGGAAGGAGATTAGAAACGTGGTTCGAGTTCGCAATAACAAGGCTTAAGCGCTAGCCTACTCCACGTGCAGCTATTCTCAGTACACGGCTCCAGCGAGAAATGATGCTGAATGAAACCGCCTTGAAGAAGTCTGTTTTGTTTGTCATGGTTTTTAACCTGTTGGGCTTGATTTTTCTAGTTTCTTGCTTTGGCACTTGTTGTTGATCTTATGATATTAGATTTTACCTGCTATTAACTCTCATTTGAAGAGATTATACTTGCAGTCGCTACAAAATTGACATTGAGAGGCTAGAGGCACGTGTGTAAGATTCACTTTATTACTTAGGGGTCATTCTATAAGGCGTGATTGCTTCAGGACCAGTTAGAAATTTTCATTGAAGAAAAAACTCATGTTTTTAGTTTCGCGCAATACACGTGGTGAACCAAATGCTGAGTTGATATTCCGAAAAAAGAAAAACTGAGCGAGTATCGAGACCTGAGTGTGCCTGATCCAGCAATTCGACCGCGCTGGAATACAAACGATGGCGTTTTATAGATACATTGTCTCAAGACTGGTCGCACTTCTCAGACAGGTATAGTTTTCCGGCCATGTCATTCGATGGGCTTCCTTAGCAGATCGTAATTAAACAGCTTATGATTGAAGGGCAGTTTTATGAAAGGTGCAGTTACAAATGTCGTAGTTTCTTCGAATATAAGGGTACTCTTTACGAACAAGACCGCGATTTTATATTTCTAAGTTCTCCCATGCTCTCAGTCATAGGATTCTAAGGTAGGACCCTATAGCGGTGTCGTGTTCGTGACTACGTTTACGTGTAAAAACGCCAAAACGCCAAAACGCAATCTGCGCAGCGTCTTTGCTATGTAGATACTAAAAAAGTCAAATTCAGCATCAAAGTGTAAATGTTACTGTTACGTGAGATAGTTTAGTGTGTCCAGTCAAACTTTCTCTTTCTACGCCGTGCGATTGAGGAGAATATAGACGCACAGTATTCGTTCATAAACATTGCGGTGTTCACGAGTTCGCACGCGCTAAGCAGAACTTGCAGTATAAATTGCCTTTTTTATTGAAATGTCATATTAAAGCGGAAAGTGCAAAAATAACTATGTTTTACCTTAAAAAAAAACACGCCGATATTAAAGAAGGCGGACAGTGCATTTAGAAATGACTGAATCTCATATAGAGATATATGTGGTTTATTTCCAAGATGTGTACGTCAAGAAAAGACCTTTCAAGACGCCGAAATGATACCAGAACTCTCTATGATCCTCCGGGTGCGTGATGTACACTTTTAGATTAAGTAACTATGGTCACATTGTAAACAAGGGCTCTTCAAAAAACGTTTACGGAAGTGTAATAAAAAAACGGATTAACGTTGGTTTGTTTATGACGTGTGCAAGGATTTTATAACAGTTATTTTTCCCCGTAATGCTATGACGCTTTACTGACACAGTTTATTTATTTATTTATTTATGCTGTAGGTACATTTAAGACCCATTCGGGTGTGGGGCAATATAAATTTCACGCAAAAGCATTCATACACAACATGCACAAGATAGCATGCACTTAAAACAGAATGCGCCGTTTTAAAACTCATTACATAACGTTGCCTACAAACAGAAAAAGAGGCGCGACCTATGAACATATCACACATGACTACAGTATACATGAGCATTAACAAAAAAAAGAGCCTATCATAAACACTATAAAATAACAAAATATAAATCGACAGGTACACTTTAGTCAGCTACATTAGACGTGGAAAATGACTCGGCGGTGAACTATTTACTTCCGACACTGGTAGGTGGTTTCACTCTTCAACTGCACGAGGAAATAAATGGTTCTTAAATACACTATTATTATTCTGGAACGGTCTAATTACTTGGTAGTGATTAGTTCTCCTTGAGCAAGAGAAAGGAGGCTTCAGGTAGTCATCGCTATTTATGTTAATATTACCATGGTATAAAGAATACAAAAAAATTAGATATTTACAATTCTCTGTAATGCGAAATTAGACCGCAGCTCTCGAAGAGGAGGAGGGAGGGTACAGAGGGGAGGGTATGCCTCTCCTTCACTCCTTCCTCCGTACCCTCCCCTCCTCATATCGTCCTCGCCTCCCATTTAGCGGCAAATTTTTCCTAAATTTCCCGCTAAATTTAGCGAAAATTTCCCCGCTAAATTTAGCGCGTTAAATTTCCCCGCTAAATCTAGCGGGAAATATAGCGAAAAGTTTTCCGCTAAATATAGCAGGAAACGTTCCCCGCTAAATTTAGCGGAGAAATGAGCGTCTTTGGCCTCAACACCAACTCAGTTTCCCCGCTAAATTTAGCGGGGAAACTTTGACGTCCCATGATGCAACGCGCGCGGTTACGCCGACGCCGGCGCCGCTCAACCCGGAAACGGGCGCCTAAGAGCTGCGCTCTAAAACATGAGTGGCTATTGATCTTCTGGATTCAAAAGGTTCTACTGCTGCGTCATAAAAATGAAGGTGACACTACATTTTCGAACATATTTAGAAAAATTCGGCAAAGACACTTGAGACTGCTTACGTATAGGAATTCTAAAGCATTCCTACACGTTGCGCATTCCTACAAGCAGCGCGCCACGTCTTCCTTTTTCACACGGCGCGCCGGTGGTGAAGTCACGCTCCCCACTGCGCAGGCGCGGCGCACCCGCCGGCTCCACGGCTTCTGTGACGATGCATCTGCGTTGCTGTGCCTTTAGAGCGCAGCTCTTAAGCATGGATCACATGAGCGGTGAAACTGGGCGCCGCGCGCCGTTCGACACTCGCCGCTAGGCGCGCCACAGGCGCACCGCGCGGCTTTATCTGATTCGACCAGACTAGCGACGACGCGCCGCGCGGAAGTGACGTAGGGACGCCAGAAGCGGTTGCTATGATACTGCCGCGCAGCGCCCGTTTAGGCCACTCATGTGTCCCCTGCTTTAGGCGCCCGTTACAGTGTTTCGCGTCGTCGGTGTCGGCGTAACCACGCTAAATTTAGCGGAAAAAATTCACATCACGTGATTTCAACACCAATTCGCTTCCCCACTAAATTTAGCGGAAAAATTAAGTTTCTACGCTAAATTTAGCGGACATATTCAGTTTCTCCGCTAGATTTAGCGGGAGAATTGGCGGAGAAACTGAATTTGTCCGCTAAATCTAGAAAATAATCTAAATTTTCCTGTTAAATTTAGCGGGAAAATTGATGTCACGTTACCTGAACACCAATTCAGTTTCTCCGCTAAATTTATCGGGGAACTTTATTATGTCGCGTGACTTGGTGTCACCTCACGTATGAATAAATTCATTTACTCCTCTAGATTTAGCGGAAATACTGACGTCACTTGACCTAAACAGTAATTCTGATTCCCCGCTAAATTTAGCGGGAAAAGAGACGTCACGTGACCTCCACACCAATTCAGCTTCCTCGCTAAATTTAGAGGAGAAAATGACGTCGCATGACTTGATGTCAGGTCACCTATGGACAAATTCAGTTTCCACGCTAGATTTAGCAGGAAAATTGACGTCACGTCACCTCAACAGCAATTCCTTTCCCCGCTAAATTTAGCTGGGAATGGAATTGCTGTTGAGGTCACGTGGTGTCAATTTTTAAGCTATATTTAGCGGGGAAACTGTGGGAGGAGGGAAGGGTACAGAGGAGGAGGAAAAGAGGAGTGGGGGAGAGGAGGAGGAGGAGGAAAGAGGTGGAGAATGGAAGGAGGAGGAAGAGTGTAGAAGGAGAAGGAGGGAAGGAGGGGAGGACGAGGAGTAGGGGAAAAGGGGAGGAGGGCGGGAGGAGGATACGAGGAGAAGAGGAGGAGAGGAAAGCCCTCCACTTCGTACCCTCCCTCGTCGTCCTCAAGAGCTGCCCTCTAATTTCGCGTTGCAGACATTTATAAACGTGGTTAATAATTTTTTTGTGTTTTATTTCTGAGATGCGTCCGCTTTGACCTTGAGCCTCCCGCCGGCTTCCATGACGAAGCATCTGTTATGACGCGTCGCAGCCATTGGGAATTCTGCTTGTAGGTGCCGTTTTTCTGCTACATACGGTTACAGAAACTCCGGCTTTGCTCCATGGTGCAGTTAATGCTTTCGCATTAAAAATGCACCTTGCTGCAAGTCTCTCAAGGCTTTCTAACTGGACCGATAGGTACATATGTTGAGGGCTGCACACAACGCTGGCATATTCCAATGCAGGTCTAACAAGCGTCTTACATCCGGTAAGCTTATTTTCTGGAGTAGAATTTATTACTTTCCTTCTAAAAATGCTAGTCTACAAAAGGCAGTACTACAAACATTTGTAATGTGTGTTTCCCTCTTGAGGTTATGTGTGATCGAAACTCCCAAGTATTTTATGTAGTTTGATTTCTTTATGGTGTTGCTGCTTATTCTGTACTTGAAGTCTAGAGCAGTTTTCTTGTTGCGAATTGTGGCGGCTGTTGTCTTTTCGTAGTATATTTGCATCTCCTATTTCTCACACCAACGGTGTATATTTTGCGAAAATATAGGTAAGGATGTCTTGATTCAGCCTTTTAGTTACTGTGAAAAAATATGCAACAACATCAAGCGGAACCCTGGGGAAAATGACCAAACAAAGTACAAAACAAGAAAGCCTGTAGTGATAGCGCCTTGTATCCACGGCATCACTCACAGTGAAAAGATTGCCGGACGGCAAGGCGTCCACGTGGTTTGCTCCGCACCAAACAAGGCATAAATGACGTGTCGTCCTCTAAGATTCGTTTTTCTTTTACGGATGAATATACGCACGATGCGAAATCAATATTATAAATTAGAAAGAGCAACGCTCAAAGAGCCGAACACTGTGGTGCCCCTGCATACACGTCTAACATGTTAGAGCTTTGACCGTTTAACGATACAAACTACTTACGTTGAGAAAAGTAGCTAGCTATCCATGAAACTAATGAGTTACTTATGCCAACAGATTTTAGCTTAATTAAACGCTTTTTATGAGGCACACGATTTGCCTTCGACAAATCGATAAAAATCGTATCCATTTCTTGTCGGGCGTTTATTGCTTGAGCAAAGTCGGGTGTAGTTTCTACTAGTTTAGTCGCTGTTGACACTTTAGCCTGAAACCTATATTGATAAGAATATAAAATATTGTTAGTCTCCAAATGCATTTTAATGGCCTTACCGACAATATGCTCAAGTAATCTGAATGACGTACTTGTTAAGGAAATGTGTATTTAATTGTTGATTATATGCTTATTTCCAGCCTTGTGAATCGGGAAAATCTTTTAACAAAGCAAGCTATTTGATAGCCTTGATGTCCGCAATGACTTAACGAAGATAACGTGCCGGTAGTGTGACACCCACTCAACATATCGTTTAAGAAATGCGGTATCAACGCAGTCGGGTCCTGACAACTTAACATTCAAACCCGGCACCAACGCCGAAATTCCCGGTTGCGTGACCTCAATATCATGCAAAGGCACGTTTTCTCCGGTCATTCACGCATCAGAAGCAGACGTTCTTGGAAAAATAGACTGGAAGTATGAATTAAAACAGGAACATGTGGTAGGAGCTCGATTAACAT
>JAZHYW010043101.1:0-15773 GCA_037355805.1 Ixodes ricinus
TAGCAGGGGTCTCCAAAACTTTTTGGCTAATGGGCCGGATCTGAGGATCTGTCGCGGTCTCGAGGGCCGGGAAATAAGTAAGAAGTAAATACAAATAATGGAACAGCAAGTAAATATCATATATAATCATTTAAAATACAAAATAGATTAAAGTAGACATGAAAAATAATCTAAGACAATCATGATTACATATACTTCATATTAAAATGTAAGATTTTAGCTAAGAATAGCATTACACAATTATTGGGACAAATAAAACTCATCAATCGAAGCGCACTAGGAATTCTGGCATGTTCATGCAAGGGCCAACACTAATCAGAAAAGGTAGACCGTAGAACTGATGCTTTGACAAATATGCAATAGTCATATATTATACTGTCATAAAATATATGCTGCAACAGAAAAGGAATTGCAGCATACAATTAGTTACACAGATATGACACAGGGGACTAAGAATAGTGTTGCTGGTGATTTCGATGTCCGATGAATAATATGGCGGAGAGGACCGCCTGCGTTACAACAGGCAGTCTCTTCTCGTTCTTCGTGGTGTCTTGGTTTGCGCGGTCGGTGCGCGGCGCGTTCTTTACTTTGCGGCGCGGCAACCGCGGACTTGCTGGACGTGGGCTACGAGACGGGCTTCATTGGAAGGACCACGGTCAGTCATGGGCCGCGTCGTAAGGCCTCCGAGAGGCCCGGATTTGGCCCGCGGGCAGGGGTTTGGAGGCCCCCTGGCATACAGCATCAGAAATATCCACCACCATTTAAAAGTGTGATGTTTCCATATCCCTCTTGGTTTAATAGGAGCAAAGCTCGTTTACAGCTTCTGAACGTTTCACTCAGCATTTAGCGAACGGCCTTGCATCGGCCTTGACGACTGTGCCGCCATCTGGTGGCGCGCATGAGAAAAGGGAAGAAAGTCTGCCGTGTCCGCGGCGTCCTGGAGCTTCCTTTCACCAGTGACTTGGTGATTTCAGTAGCAATTTAATAAGTATTCTAATTATTAATCCTCAAATATCGGCTGACAAGAGTGTTGTATAAGATATGTTTTGGACTGAATTGAGCACTACTTGAAATGTATAATTTTAGAAGCAGTACATAGCCACGCTTTATGCACCTACAAATAAAACCTGTATTTATTTTTGCACCTGTGGATGTCTTAAAAAAAGTTGTGCCTTTGAAAAACAGTTATATGATGACTGCGCTACACGCTTTAAAGACGGCTCATTACCTTCGCTATGAAATAAATAACCTTTCCATATTTGTATGCGGGGGCAAATGTCAGACTCAAACACGATAATATAGGTAAGTACCGATTTTTACAAGTACAACCGGAACTTTATCCAGCTGGACAGAAGACATTCAATTTTGCACAAAACGCCACAAATCAAGCAGAATTCTTACCATCTTTATGTCTGTCTGCTATATAACTTTAACTGTCTTCTCTGCAAACACAGGGGAACATTTCTTAAGCTAAAATACATAGTAAGAATGTTTTTGCAATGAATGTTTGTGTACACGTGTGAGGTTGATACAGTTTATTGGGGGCAGGAAGCTGGGAACGCACTGCGAGGTGAAGGCAGCACATATTATTTACTTATAATACAATTAAAAAGGGGATATATGTTTGGCGTAATTTCAGTGATGAGGAAATTAAGAAACGACAATTATGAACCGTTTTTTTTTTTTTTTATGGAAGTCCTGACAATTTAAGCGTAAATACTACGCGTGCTGATGCCAGTACTTTGTCGCTGAGATACAGAACTGCTAAACTACTTCGAGAGGCATTGCCTTCGAAATAGTAACAAATTCAAGCTACCGCAAGTCGTAAATACGCATGTTCGCATATAAATATGTATTTACTAAGTCGATTATATTGTAGCGGCGTGCTGAGGCGCTTGCCGGGAACCACGGAAGGCGAAGACGAAGCGCGTGCAGACGACACGTGACACACTTCTAATCTGGTGTAATTTGCTTATAAACGTCCTCTTGCAAATTAAAAAAAAAAACGTAACATTTAGTGTCAGAAGTGGGATTCCCGGCATTTCTCCAGACGGCCCAAGATATCATTTTACAAGCCGCAAGGACATTCTCTGCGCGAGTGTCAACACCTTGTTGTGTGGCGCGGTCGTGCCTGGATTACCACCGACCAGACCAACTTCCTTCGCCATGTTCCATCACTGAAACTACGCTATAGCCGATTGTCACATCGGTTTCCCGGGAGCCCACGCCACAAAAGCTCGTAAGTGCGCGCTAGGCTTGAATGGTTTTCGGACACGTTGTGGCAGTTTTGCGGTTGAAAGGATTCGCGAAAATTTATGGTGTCTCCCATATTGGGCAATGCCGGCGCATATCGTTGTCGGCGTTAGCTCCTCAAAATGCGCAAATGTGCTGTGAACTTTGGCACCGACATATTCTGTGCCGGCATAAGATTCGTTCTCCGACATGTCGCCAGGGGTGATAATAGGGCAACCACCTGAACCCCTGGTATCCGGACTCTGCGCATCGATCTTCCGAAAGCGCGAACGTGCTGGACTTTGGTGCTGCGGACAGACTGTGATGTCGGCCTGAACTTTAGAGTGTGCGGAAATGAGCACGGACTTTCACTTCAAGAATCTGCACGCTGAAAGGCCTTCACTCAAACAAAACTTTTCGAAACAAACAAGTACAAGCAGAGTGTGTGACACCAGAGCAATGGGGCGAGGTTGTGTAGCAGAAAAACTATGAAAAGACGGATCCCTCCAAGAAAACAAGTCCTTAGAGGGAATAATGTAGCGGCGTGCTGAGGCGCGTGTCAGGAACAACGAAAGGCGAACACGAAGCGCGTGCAGACGACACGTGACACTTCTAATCTGGTCTAATACGGTTATGAACGTCCTCTCGTAAATTAAAAAAAAACCTAACAATATCAAAGGCACATCGAGGTCTGCCTCAACAAAAAGATCTGTCTATTACGTCTTCTTGTGTTTCTTTAACATTGATGAAGAATAATATTTCACAGTTCCATCTGAAAGAAGGCCATGTTTTATACATTTCTTCGTATGTCTCGCTAGGGCCTACATAAGTCTCTTTGTTGATTAGGTGACACATCATATCAATCAGTATTTCAATCACTCTAGCTAAGTGTCAGAAATGAAAGGTGGAAAAGTCAGACCTATTTTACGTGCAGTTTTCGTAAATGAGACGTTCATATGAACATAGACCCATATAGTATTGTAATTATGTGTGATCAGGTGTTAATCATATTCGTAACCTCCACGGCAACCACCAATCATAAATTCACGAATTACCATTGTTCATTTAAAAAAGGCGAATGCCTCTATTGTTTCTTTTTCTAGTATAATAATTACATTAGGGTGCAAGTGGAACAGTTTAATAGTCATAAAGATGTAACCATACACATCATTTATTACACTAAGGATATCAACCGACTTCTCTAATTTTGTAATTTGATATTGTGCTGAAATTTATTTAAAATATTTAGTAATATTTAAAGTCATGGCCGGACCAAAGCTTGCTCATCCGATCCTTCAAATTCTTTCACCATACAAAAAAGAAAATTTACGAAGAACTGGTTTTATAATCGCGATTTTTAATCAAGTTATGAAAGACCGTGACTTTTAGAAAAATTCTGAGTTGTCCTCAAAATAAAGAATAGAAAAATATCAGCTTATGATTTAAATATAAAGCCGCAAACGTCTTGCACTTGATTAGTTTTTTTTTGTTCTGTTTTATTATCTCATTAATTATAAGAGAACCTTATAGGGGTATATTATATTATTGAATAAAATATATATTTGGTTGTATTCTTAAGACAAATAAAAGGCAATTCAGGCATATTCAATTTGGAAGCTTCGAAACGGTCGTTTTCAAATTTATTCTAGGCAGCTGACTACTCAAATTGTGCTATTTTCTAGCTCCACAAATAATGTAACTTCCATATTTCCAGAGTTATATTAAATATTTATATTTAATATGACCGTATCAACTTGATACGAAAATTTAACAAAGCTTGCTGAGGTAGAAATAACAGAGAAGAAACAGGTGAGCTGGTGAACTTTCGAAACTTGAGCACCCGGAACTATAGGAACAAAACGTGCTGTCCAATTTTTGTTCCTTGTCTCAGGTGTTTAAGATGGTGCCCTCCTGTTTTGTTTTGTTTCAAATAAACAAAACGACAAAATTAACCGGAGTGTTTTCGACAAAAATATATCTTACTATACTTTTTTGTGTGTCGTTCTCAAACAGCGCCAATCTGTTTCTCAAACCAAAAGGAAAAATGCTTAGATAGAATCCAATTACATGTCGGATGTGTTTACTTCTGAGCCTGAGTGATTCAACAAAGGTAATATATGCTTACTTTTAGCAGAACTAATAAAACAGAAGGTGGACAAGAGCACAGATGGGCATGAAAAAAAGTGCCGGTGTGTGTCTCGTCCTTTTTTTATTATTATTTCTGCTAGGAAGTATACTTATAACAACACGGTATAGTTACGAATATAATGCGAAATATGTTATCCAGAAAATCTGCATAACGTAAAGAAGACCATTCGTCGTTTCTGGAAAGGAAGCAAGGCTCCAAATGTTGGTAAGTGAAGAGGATAATGTGAAATTTGGCTCTATATGCATTCATTTATGGACACATATCTCGCACCGAAATGTTTTCCGGCACAACGAATTTTATTCTCGCCACCTGCAGTAAGGCCGGGATGCATATTCTCCATACGTCAACTCTTCCTCACCCCAACCCCCTTTCCTGGGAAGGCAGATCCGCATATAGATTCCATTCTGCCCTCGTCGAGCGAAATAACAGAAGCTGTGACATTTCTTGCCAGGGCTATGATTGCAAATGTAAGCCAGTAAGCTTTGGACAACGAGTCCCTGTTGGAGCCCATATTACAGCGTTCCCGCGTCACTTCTTTTTAATATCTCGTATTTCATATCAAGATTTCGCGCGAGGATATTATATCCTCGCGCGACGGATTGTTCCACTAGGCCGCGAGAGCTTCGTTCATCTGTCGCATGTCGTCTGGAATTCTTTTGTGCTTTTTCGCTTCTTTTCATTGTTTTTTATTATGTTTTTTTGTGTTTCGTGAAGTAGTTAATCATGCAGATTTAGAGTCGTCTATGTTAGTTTTTGACGAAATTCGCTTCAGCATCTAGTTTATTGGAACATAAGCAAAATGCATTTCTTTATTTATTTACAACGAAGCCCGCATCGCCGTGAGAAATTTTAGTTGGGATGGGTTTTTCAAAGAATCCATAAAATATCACTGGAATTTTATATAAATATAGATACTTATATACAACTATCAAGCACAACTACTACAAAACTATTATTTGAAGAGGTATTCTTGAAGACATCAATAAAAGTTTAAAAAAAGATTATTTCATCACCACTGGAATATGAGAAACATGCTAAAAAAACAACCGGAGAAACGAAAGCACTATCCATAAACACAAGCCGAACAACTTTTTAAAAAAAATATTTTTGAAAATGTGTTTAGAATACATCTTTATGCAGCTTATTCCACTCTTGAGAAGTTCTTCCGGAAAAAAAACAACGCAGAAAACACATCAGCGTTCGGAGTTGAGAAGTACTTAGAGATGATTAACAATATCTCAAGTCCCGCACATTTTTTCTAGCATGCCGCGGTGAGTAATAGTCTGAAGAAGAAAAAAGTTACCCTTAACTGCCAAAGAACTAAGCAGTATGCGACAAATTCTCTCAATCAGAAAATCGGCTAGACGGTAAATGGTAATTTCAGTAAAAGCTTGTTGTTCCCGAATCTCTCACAAACACGAAAAGTCACGACCATTACTTAGAAATTATTCCTCCTTATTTTTCCTAACGGTGGATGAAAACAAAGATATATAACATCAGGCTGCGTCGGGGATAAAACCGTCTCGTCTTCTGAACTCCAAGCATTATGATTCAAGAGCGCACACACACACACACACACACACGCACACGCACACGCACACGCACACACACACGCACGCACGCACGCACGCACGCACGCACGCACGCACGCACGCACGCACGCACGCGCGCACACACACACACACACACACACACACACACACACACACACACACACACACACACACACATGTTAAAGTTCAATACCGAGAATTAAGTCTTCTTTATCGACTTCGAAGAAATGGCTTTTCTAAACGTACAAGTGGCATGAACTCAAGAGTAGTTTATTGTTTATATTTAGTTATCTTCCTTGCGTTTCTTTTAAGCGCACGCACGTGTCACAGTTGTTTTGTTCACATCGCTTTTCATTGCTTCCGACGCACATCGAAAGATTTGTTTTATGCCCAATTTTTGTGTGAGTGACAGTTGAGATTCAACATGTTTAATGCCACTCTGATATTCCTCTTTGTGTATTTAAAATTACGTATTTACAGTTACAAACGCAATACACGTGATTTCACGTTTTACGTCTGTATTTACGCTACTGAATTTCGGGCACCCTAATTTGTTAGGCATTATGCCTTAGGTATAGGAGAATTTTCAAAATCTCGTGCAAAATAGGAAATGTTTTTATTTTATTATATTATAAGCGAGCTTTTAGTTGCAGATTATACGATAGTTTAAAGCGTTTTCGGGCGAAACGTTACAGGCTGGTAAACAACGAGGACAACACGCGCGCTATAAAACAGGATATTTGTTTCGTTTCATGTGCAGCAATGATCTAACCCATGTCTGAGCTTCAAATTGTGCGGAGTTCCATCTTATGCCGTCACGTGTCATGGGATTGTTGTACGGCAAGGCGCTGCGTGACGGCTTGCAACAGTGCCACTCACTTGTGGAGCAGCTCGGTCTGGGCGTCTGTTACAGCTGGTCATTCTGCGCACGCGGTGAATCTTACTCCAAAAACCACAGTTTGGAAGGCATGACGAGAAGAACAAAGTAAACACGTTAAGCAGACGAGCAAGGGCTTGGGCTTGAACGCAAAAATCACGCACTAGATACAAGCGCAAACTCCAAAGCAATCACGCAGTCGCTAGTGAAAGCACTGCCAGCGTTCTACGCCACGGCAAAAAGGAAGCAGTGTGCTGGAAATACGCTCGCTTTCATAAACAAATCCGGTTCCGTATCGCGTCGTGAGAAAGTGGCCTCGCTGCATGTTTAGCCCAGATGAACAACATGAAGCCAGGGAATACAAAGCAAGGAACTATCTTGAATGTTAGACGGACGGGTCCATTACTGAAATTAAAGAGCCTGGTGAGTTGTTGATGGCGGGCCTCAGCTTTGAAAAGTCGTGGGCGCTTGCCAGTCATGACCATTTTTGTAGCTGGCAGGACACACTCCTGGTGCACTGCGTTTGATTACATCCGTTCTGCACGGCGATCGCTGCTTGCGCGTTCTATGATGCCCGCACTCTGGGGGCGCTTACTGTCGTGCCATCCAGGCGCTCACCAGTGACGAGTACGAGCGGTATTTTTCCGCATTTCTTTCTTGTCATCATTGTTATTCCGAATGCTATATTCTTGAGGGTGTTTGCTAATGATTCCCCGTTTTCATCGGCTATAACTATTTATGAGTATATTTGAGAATAATGCAGAGCTGGCTCTTCTTTGACGATTTACTGGAGAGAGTAAAAAATCTCGCCAAGATTATAAAGATCACTTGTGTGATGCGTTCCTTTTAGTTAGGGTTATTGATATGACGATGGCATTAACAAAATCAAAAAACATCAATCGAAGTTTACAGTAAGAGTATAACGTAGAAGATGATGCACGTGAGAGGATGTCGTTGCTTCGCTTACACACGTAATTCCAGACACAAAGCTACATGTCTTCAAATTAAAATATAAGAGTCGACATATTTATTTTAAATCCGTCAATGCATATTGAAATAAGAGTTTCTGCGCAGGGGAACTGGTGAATGATAATTTCTATAAGCGACAACTCCTCAATCAACGCCAGCACAAACAACCGTCAACGTCACACGTAGTTGAGGTGGACAACGTCCAAGCAGTCACGAAAGAAACCTTTCCCTTAATACAAACAGCTGTCAACCCCACAATCAATGTCACGTGGGCACGGCCCAAGAGGCTGAAAACCCTCTGTCTTCGCACCGACCCACGCTACTGATCTTGAAATCCTAAACAGAAAGAAAAGACCGCATCTCTGCGGCCAACACAGTTGAGGGAATACTTATACAGTTTCTAGCACTTGTTATACGAATCGATTCTTTCATCACTCTTTTGACCGGATCTTTTCTCTGTGGCAAGTGCTTCTGTGTTCGTCCAAATTAGTATGGCTGACTTAACGTGAACTCACACGTGCTAGGATATCGTCGACCACAGTTTCTTCAGAAGTGGTTGCTCGTTCTCTGTGTTTCTTCAGACACCCACGCTGACTACCTGAAAGAGGTGTTAAAGTACTCAGTTTAAACACTTTTTAAACACAATGCTCACATCACACCTTCCTTCGTAACCATTCAGACATTTCAAATTGTCAGGCTTCTCGCGCTCCATGCCATTTTCCTAAGCTCAACATAATTGCCTTTGGAACACTTACTATAACGTTCACACAGTAGCCCGATTGAGTTAATCTATTCGCAACTCCAGCGCGCCGCTCGCCCTCACGCGGACGAACGGAGAACCAGAGGAACAGGGACGGCAGCGGCGGCGGCGGCGCGCGGAACTGGTGGCAGGGACTGCCGGCCTTGATGCGTGAAGCCGTTTTAACGAAAAAAGTGAGCGCGTTAAAAAAGGGAATTCTTGTGCTTTCAAGCCTTGCAACAGCCTTGCACGAAGGACCGGGATGTCTAATTTCCATTAGGGACTTTTCCCTAATCGCATACGCTGCGGATTTCTGGTCTTGTGCATGGCCGCCAGCTCAATCTGTGCTCAACGTGACGGAAAATGTCTCCCGCTAATAATGAAGAACTCTATAGTACGGTCTACGGAAAGTCTGTTATTTGGCCATAAGTTGGAGAAACTCGTCACGCAACGGTATGCCGAGAGAATTATAAATCGGGTAAAATGGGTTTCGCGTTTTAAGGCCGTTACAACGAACATGACCATTTATCTGTGCCAGCTCTTTGAAAATGCGAGAATCCCGTACTTGCTTTCAGGTAATTACAAAGCAAATAAAAGTGAAATGCTCGAAGCATTTTAAGCGCGTCTGTGTTAGCCAGCCGTTCGTGACGAGAGCTTAGAACGCGCCGTTTTGGCCAGAGGGACCCCAATGTTGCAAATAGCACGGTGAGAAAAAAGGGACGGTATATTAAAATATTTATTTTTGATAAAGCAATAAATGAAACCCCTAACCCACGAAGATTTATGTTTACTAAGCAGTTTTTGCATAGCGTGCGACATCCCTAAACTTCAGTTGGACGCACAGCACACTGACGCTCAACCGTCGCTATCAACTTTCACGAGCGGCTTGATAGCCGAGTTGTGCAACTTATTAAAATAACCTAAATAAATGTACAACGGCTGTAAAAAAAAGTAATCGTGTTTTATTTAATTTTACTGCAAAACCTCGGTGCATTTTTTGTTTTTTTTTCGGTACTCTAGCTTTTGATGCGTACTTCGCAGCTGTTTTATATCTTCTGCTGGCCGTCTACGCAAGCATCACATGTAAAAGTTGGGGCCGCCAGTTTGGCATCAGCCTGCTGGCTGCACGGCGAACTGAAGTTTTGGAGTGTCGTATATGTGTACAAAAAATGTAAAAACTACAACATTTTTTTTTTTAGTGCGATAGCACGGCAACGCTTTGGCCTTGCATCGAAAATTGTCTAGCTAAGACGCAGCGAGCTTCTGCGGTTGTAATGCTACACCACTCGGATAGCCCGCGGTAACAAACTTCTCCTATCAATACCGTCGAGCAGTTTGATTACGTGTTGCAATACACTAAAACCGGAGACGAGTGAGCAGCGAGTTGTGAGACTGTGACATGAAGACACCAATACTGTGAACGCTGCTCTTCCGAAGCTTGACGGTCACCGTTCGCGGCTCTCTTTTTAGAGCACTAATGGCCAGGCAAAGCCGCAAACTTATCTTCACGCCACTCTCAAAAATAATTCTGCCACAAACAGTAACTTGCCCGGTGCCGGAAACACGCCTCGCTCACCACGAAGCTTCGCAATTTGAAGGTTTCTGCAACTTTTAGATAACTGCATGCGTCGGTTTTCCTAACTTGGGTCTAGCAACCTCCGTCGCCTGCAATATGATCTCTCCCAACCGCTTCGCATTTGTAGACGAAATAAATCATTTGTAGCGCGCTGACCAGCGTCAGCGAGCAGGCGCACGAGGATATCCTGGAGAATCTATCCCCGTCTCTTCTACCGCCATCTTGGAACACCACCGCCCCGCCACCTATAGGGCATTGGAGTTGCGAATACGTCTCGAGAAAGAACCCTCTCCTGCAGCCGGTGTGCAACATGAATTGTTTATCACATTCGGTTAAGTCATGCCTCAAGAAAAGATTCGTTGATCCGTACATGTGCAAATACCTTCCATCCTCGGCAGTGGTTGAGACTTGAAGAAAAGGATGCTTTAAGGCCTTCAGAAATGCGACTGTGAAGCAGCTGACAGGGCACTCGGAGAACGTATGTGAGTCTTTTTGGAATATACAGGGTGTTTCACGAAAGGAGGACAAATTCGATATTGCTGAAAACTAGGCGTCATAACATGTGTCAAGGCTTGTGTCATTGTGGTCCTGGGCGAGGGGCCCATTTAGGAAAATTATAAAAGTCCACGGTAAGTAGATTGTTGAGCAATTTTTGCGTAGTTGACTTTTAATATTGCGTTTAAGGGCACGGTTTTAATTGGGAGAATTGCTCAGCATCATCGAAAAACACTAAAATCAACAAATTTCAGAACGATAGAAGGGACGCGCAGCATTTTGCACGGCTTTCTGAAAAACCACACAAATACGACGGGTTTTTAAGCATCGGCTTGCAATCGGAGCGCATCTCGGCCCCGACGGCACCGCGTCCCGTGGAGAAATAGTGCAACCAATTTCTGCTGCGCTTGTCCTCGCGGAACACGGGAGGGGCTGCTTGCACTACCGCTCGATCGAAAACGTCCCAACCACATGGGACGTTTTTCCCGCGCGCCAGCGCGCTGCGCTCTGTGCCAATGTCTGGCAGGGTCCGATTTCGGCGTCGGCACACGCGTCGCATTCTTGTGTTGTAGGTGACCTCAAGCTGATGCGCGCCTACGTAAACGCGCACCTACGTTGACGCGAAAAAAAAAAAAGTTTTGCGTGGGTTGTGCTTTTAAAAGAAAGGGCATTTCGTGACCTGCTTGGACAGTGTCCACCTGACTGTGTGTGTGGCTGACAGATGTTGCGTTAGCGTTAGTTGAGGAATTGTGGCCTATAGTAAGGAGGTGAAACGTGAAAAGAAATTTTGCAGCTGAGTTTTGAGACGGTTGCGTTGTCCCATTTTTTTGTCCCTAGTCTCAAGGTTTCTTTTCACTATGATTGTTTACGTAATGGCAAGTGTGGCTTCGTATCTGGGTACTCAATGTATTTGCATAATTTTTAGTCACAGATCTTTTATCTTAATATGTGTGTTAAAATAGCTTTTCGTTATACTGACTCCTACATTCGAGTTAGTAGAGCTGACAGCTGAAATTTTATTTTCAAATCGCTCGATCAAAAAAATATATAATTCTTTGCAACAATAAATCAAGTTATCATGAATTCATAGGAACAAAATTCAAAGCAATATAAATGATGGGATATATATATATATATATATATATATATATATATATATATATATATATATATATATATATGGGTATTTTCATCTCAAATTGTGCAGGCAAAAAGGGGTCCAATTTTTACTTTCAACTGAAAAAAATTCATGTTATGGCATCGTCTCTAAAAATGCAGTAGCCACAAACCCGCAAGTTCGTCGGATTTTTCGTTTTGGACTTACGAATTTGGGTGAAGCTGCGGCGGAAAGCGGCAGTTTTTTCGCATCCGTCGTGGGGCGGATGTTTCGCGTCGATCTCCCGCCATGGATTTTCAGTCCACATTATGTTAACTTTTTTCAAGCACTCTGTGAGCACATTTAAAACGCTCAAATACTATGAAATAATTTTAGGCGTTTTCCGTTCTTTCTGTAAAATTGTCAAAAACGCCCCCTCGGTTAATTGTTGACGAACTTTGACAATTAAATACTGGCAATCTACTTGGGTCAGCATCAACATTTTTTATGGCTACGGCTAGAGCCCAAAACACGCTCTCTTATACATATTATAAAATGACTCGGCTGTATAAAGTATCCTTATGCGGAACGTTTACATTAAAGTTATGCGAAAACAAAAAAAATACCAATTATAAAATCGATTTTCTAAAAAAAAATTATTATTATTTTTTTGTTAAAATGTTGATATGATAGTTGTCTACTCGAAAATCAAGTCGAAAAAATTGTGTATTTTGTTTGTATGTTCTATATTTAAATGAATTGTGAAAAAGTTTTCTTGAATTTTTGTCTGCGTTTTGTAATCAATTATAAACGTAGTTTGTGGTGTTGAATAGTTATTTATATTTTTATAAGAGCGGGAAACCACGAGAAACATATCTAACCAAATCAGCAGGCCTAGTAGACCTTCAATATTCAAGAGGCACAGAAGCTGTATTGTTTCGGTTTATAAACCTTTAACTGTAAACTAGCATGACTAGCTATTAGCTGTCGTATTACTAAGATACAGAAAGGCACCACATTATTGATATATGCAATTCTTTTCGAAACCAAACGCTAGGGTTTGTTCACCGCACATCACACAGATCACCAGGGAATATCCTTTCACTTCCGTAATACACAATGTGATGACACAGAAACGGTCAGAAACAGACGGAGAGATTGTCACGGAGAGGGTTGAGAATAAAAATAAATAAATAAGAATAAAATTACCCAACTCCGATCTTAACGAAAATTGCGTTAAAAAAATAAAAGATTTAGGTGCGAGCGGTGGCAAGGCGATAGGTACACGCCTGGTGTAGAGTAAGACAAAAAAATCGACGACACGTAAAAATAAAAATAAACAAAAAAAATTTAGACGGGAAACTCAGCCGCACATTGCAAGAAGAAAAGACCAACTCCTCCGTGCATTCCCTTAACGGGACACAACCAAATTCGTGCGAACACGCTCTATACAGCAACTTCAGGCCGCTACGCCATGACGAAATAAACCCAACAACATGACGAAATAAACCCAAACAGTTAGTAAGAAAACACAAAAAAAACGTTCAGCAAAACCGCGCCCGAGAAACAAAGTTCAGCGGGGCGAAAGTCTTAACTGACCGACGCCGAGTCCAGTCCCACGACACTGAAGCCTGGCAGGATGACGGCGTCCAGATGATGCTCGAATCTATTCTTCACTCTCTTCCGCACAGCCGTCATGGCTGTGCGGAACAAAGTGAAGAATAGATTCGAGCAGCGATGCGCGATGAAGGTAACCGAGACGTAACATGCCTCGAGCTTCATATCGGGAGAGGAGCTTTCGAGGTAGTTACTGCAGTTACTCAAACTTTCTCTTTCCCCTTCCCTTTTCAAAAAAACATGTCAGCCGGCACTAACTTTTCATCTCGGGAGAAGGCCACTCTTCACAAACGGTTATAGTTGACAAGGAGGCTGACTTCGACCCAACTAGTCTCCGGGCAGAATAAACACAATTATATTTACCAACACGCTCTTTTTCAATGTCAGTCTCCGGGCTTAGCAGTTTCCAAGAGATAACCCTTCGGTGCTATCGGATCTCCGCGGAGAGAGATAGAACACGGCCGTTTCAAGGGATAGGGCGCTCGAAGCTTGGGCAAATACGCGGCATCGTTTCACGCGTGCACGGAAGGCTGGTTTCAAAATTTCCCCACATACCTAACGAAAACGGCCCATTTTCGTGTGTGCGTCTGCGGGATATTTGTCCCGTGCCGCCGGTTTTAGCGCGCACGCGGCGTTTTTCTGGGCCGGCAGAACTGTTGTTGACCGTCGATATTGTAAGCCCGTGGTGCCCTCATCCTTTCAGGCAACAATTTCTTTGCTTTCCCTTGTGCAATAATCTGACCGACTGACTCCTCCTGCATGGGTGGCCATCACTGTTCGCCGCGTCAACGACAGATTCGTACCATTTCACTCCTCGTGACACAGGATGCGCTGCTCGCGTTCACTGTCACGGGCCGTCCTATCTAACACAACAGAGCGCGAAAGGTCGTGGTCATCTGCTGGTTACGAAAGGGCGGGAGGTTCATATAGGTCAATGAAGGCCTCGAATCAATACAACGTCTGCCGATTTCTACACATTAAAAATTAACGACGCCTGCTGGTCTGTTAAGAAGTGTTGCTTTCTCTTTTGAACTCCTCCAATATAGCTTGCCGCCTATAGTAAAGTTTAAACAATCAATAAATATAGCAGGGTGGAACTTACTTTATTTCATTTTTGTGGGAACGTTAAAAAAGGGCAAAAATATTTCCATGTTTGTGAAGACGCGCAATCGCAAGTCCATTTTGAGCCGTAAAAACACGATTTTGTACGATATTGATGCTTAAATATAGAACATACAAACAAAATACACACTTTCTCGACTTGCTTTTCGTGCAGACCACTATCATATCTATATTTTAACAAAAATAAAAAATAAAAAATGGGGTTTTTGAGAAAATCGATTTTAAAAATGGTACTTTTTGGTTTTTGTATAACATTAACGTAAACGTCCCGCAAAGGATATTTTATACAGCCGAATCATTTTATAATATACATAAAGAGCGTGTTTTGGGCTCTCCGTGGACATAAAAAATATTAATGTAACCCAAGTAGATCGCCAGTATTTAATTGTCAAAGTTCGTCAACAATTGACCGAGGAGCGTTTTTGACATTTTTACAGAAAAAAGCAAAACGCCTAAAATTATTTCATGGTATTAGAGCCTTTTAAATATGTTCACAGAGTGCTTGAAAAAAAGATAATATAATGTGAACTGAAAATTCACGGCGGTAGATCGAGCGAAACATCCTACCCACGACGGATGTGAAAAACACTGCTTTCCACCGCGGCCTCTTTTAAAATTCGTAAGTCGAGAACGAAAAATCCGACAAACTTGCGGTTTGTGGCTACAGCGTTTTTAGAGACGACGCCATTACATATATTTTTTCAGCGAAATTAAAAATTCAACCCTTTTTGCCTGCACGATTTGAGATGAAATCACCCATATATATATATATATTGTAAAACGTTTATCGTCTCGTCTCGTCTTGTGACGTGAAGTCGCTCATTGTCTTCGGGGTCTGTGCTGACGTCGTTGTCGCCGATTGCCAGTCAAGGGTCTCTTCTCTTGGGTTTTAGTGATGTCAGGATCGTAGACTTTTAGGGTTGAATAACTTGGTTTAATATACAGGTATTATGCACAAAAATTACAACATAGTTAAAGTTCGCTAGTTCTCAAAACTCGATGGCCTCTGCCGTTTGACTCTCTAAGTGACACCTCTGCACTTTATCCACTCAATTTTTCCGCATCACTCTCGATGGGACTTTTATCTCAACTCCTCCTGCATCGCTCTCGATGCGTCTCCTCTGAAATCTCTTAGTCGACTCCACCTTCTCAACTCTCCCGCTCCCAACATAGCTACCCTCATCTCTCTCTCTCTCTCTTTCACTCTCTCCCTCTAACACGCATTCTCGTCTCCGTGGTACGGCTACACATATCCCGACAAGCAAAGTCAAATAACGAGTTCAGTTGGCGCTACCCAAAACAAAACGGCCCTCCGCCGCCGACTCTGTAAACATTCCAATTATCGACC